>CAUYON010069426.1:0-23667 GCA_963573935.1 Arctocebus calabarensis | reverse complement strand
GAATATCACCTTGATCCCTAAACCAGGAAAAGATCCAACAAGAAAAGAAAACTACAGACCAATATCACTAATGAATAATGATATTATTCATTAAAAATATTAATAAGATCCTAACAAACAGTATCCAGCAACACATCAAACAATCACGACCAAGTGGGCTTTATCCCAGGATTCCAAGGCAGGTTCAATATACGTAAATCCATAAATGTAATTCAGCACATAAACAAATTAAAAAACAAAGAACATATAATTCTCTCAATTGATGCAGAAAAAGCTTTTGATAATATCCAGCATCCCTTCATGATCAGAACACTTGAGAAATTTGGCAAAGAAGGGACATTTCTTAAACTAATAGAGGCCATCTACAGCAAACCCACAGCCAATATTGTATTGAATGGAGTTAAATTGAAAGCATTTCCACTTAGATCAGGAACCAGGCAAGGTTGCCCGTTGTCTCCATTGCTCTTCAACATTGTAATGGAAGTTCTAGCCATTGCAATTAGGGAACAAAGGCAATCAAGGGTATCAACAAAGGATCAGGAGAGATTAAACTTTCACTCTTCGCAGATGACGTATTGTATATCTGGAAAACACCAAGGATTCTACTATGAAACTTTTAGAAGTGATCAAGGAATATAGCAGTGTCTCAGGCTACAAAATCAACACTCATATATCTGTAGCCTTTATATATACCAATAATAGTCAAGCTGAAAAAACAGTCAGGGACTCTACCCCTTTCACAGTAGTACCAAAGAAGATGAAATATTTGGGAGTTTATCTTACAAAGGATGTGAAAGATCTTTATAAAGAGAACTATGAAGCTCTAAGAAAAGAAGCAGCTGAAAATGTCAAACACGGAAAAACTTACCATGCTCATGGCTGGGAAGAATCAACATTGTTAAAATGTCCATACTACCCAAAGCAATATACAATTTTAATGCAATTCCTATTAAACCTCCATTGTCATATTTTAAAGACCTTGAAAAAATAATACTTCATTTTATATGGAATCAGAAAAAAAACTCAAATAGCTAAGACATTACTTAGAAATAAAAACAGAGCAGGAGGAATTATGCTACCAGACCTGCGACTGTACTATAAATCGATAGTCATCAAAACAGTATGGTACTGGCACAAAAACAGAGAGATAGATGTATGGAACAGAATAGAGAACCAAGAGATGAACCTAGCTACTTACCGCTATTTGATCTTTGACAAACCAATTAAAAACATTCAGTGGGGAAAAGATTCCCTATTTAACAAATGGTGCTAGGTGAACTGGCTGGTGACCTGTAGAAGACTGAAACTGGACCCACACCTTTCACCATTAACCAAGATAGACTCTCACTGGATCAAAGATTTAAACTTAAGACATGAAAATATAAAAATATTAGGCAAAATTGCAGGGAAAACTCTCGAAGGAATCGGCCTCGGTGAATTTTTTATGAGGAGGACTCCCCAGGCAATTGAAGCAGTATCAAAAATACACTACTGGGATCTGATAAAACTAAAAAACTTCTGCAATGCTAAGAACACAGTAAGTGTAGCAGGCAGACAGCCCTCAGAATGGGAGAAAATATTTGCAGCTTATGCCTCAGACAGACGTTTAATAACCAGAATATACAGAAAATTCAAGCGTATTGGCAACAAAAGGGCCAGCGATCCCATCTCAGAGTGGGAAAAGAACTTGAAGAGAAACTTGTCTAAAGAAGACAGGTGCACGGCCTACAGACACATGAAGAAATGCTCACCATCCTTAATGATCAGAGATATGCAAATCAAAACTACTTTGAGATATCATCTAACTCCAGTAAGATTAGCCCACATAACAAAATCTCAAAACCAGAGATGTCGGCATGGATGTGGAGAAAAGGGAACACTTCTACACTGCTGGTGGAATGCAAACTAATACATTCCTTTTGGAAAGGTATTTGGAGAATACTTAGAGATCTAAAAATATATCTGCCATTCAATCCTATAATTCCTTTATTAGGTATATACCCAGAAGACCAAAAATCACATCGTCATAAAGATATTTGTACCAGAATGTTTATTGAAGCCCAATTCATAATTGCTAAGTAATGGAAGAAGCCCAAATGCCAATCGACCCACAAATGGATTAATAAATTGTGGTACATGTATACCATGGAATACTATGCAGCCTTAAAGAAAGATGGAGACTTTATCTCTTTTGTGTTTACATAGATGGAGCTGGAACATATTCTTCTTAGCAAAGTATCTCAAGAATGGAAGAAAAAGTATCCAGTGTACTCAGCTATAATATGAAGCTAATTTACAGCTTTCATATGAAGGCTAAAACCCAATTATAGCACAAGGATAAAGGGAAAAGGGAAAGGGAGGGGAGGGGAGGGGGGAGACTGGCTGGAGGGAGGGCAATTTGTGGGATCACACCTACGGTGCATCTTAGCAGGGTACTGGTGAAACTTATTAAATGTAGAATATCAATGTCTTCATGCAGTGATTAAGAAAATGCCATGAAGGCTATGTTTAAGAGTATGACCAAAATATTTCAGATTGCATATGAAGTCAGCCCATTGTGCCCCATGATTGCACCAATGTCCACAATTATGCTTTAATAAAATTGTTAAAAAACAAAACAAAATATTGCAGCATCTGCTTTTTTCTGTTTTTTATTTGCCTAGAATATAGATGACCATTCCTTCAGCTTGAGTCTAAATTTACCTTTAAAGGTACAATGAGATTCTTGTATGCTGCCTATATCTTGCCTGAGTTTTTCTATCCAGTCAGTGAACCTATGTGTCTTTAGAGGAAAATTTAAACCATTCACATTAATTGAAAATATTGATAAATCTTTAGAAAATCTAGTGGACATTTTTTAATCCTTTCATTGCTGTGTAAGTTGGAATTTGATAAAAAGTTTCTGGTTGAGTTTACTTTTGCATTGGAGGATTACACTTGTCATTATGAAGGATAGGTCTGAGAACATCCTGGAGAGCTGGTTTAGTTATAGCAAATTTCTTCAACATGTGGATGTCATTAAAGTATTTAATTTCTCCATCATAAATGAAACTCAGTTTGGCTGGGTACAGAATCCAGGGTTGAAAGTTCTTTTGTTTTAGGAGATTAAAAGTTGATGACCACTCTCTTTTAGCTTGAAAGTTTTGATAAAAGAGATCTGCAGTTATTCTCATATTCTTGCCCTTGTAGGTTATCAATTTTTTGCGCTGGCTGCTTTCAAAAGTTTCTCCTTCATATTTACTTTAATGAACTTAATTACATTGTTCCTGGGGGATGCTTTATTTGGGGTGAGTTATTCTGGGGTTCTGAAACTGTCTGCTATCTGAATTTCCAAATCTCTTGGCATGTCTGGAAAGTTCTCTTTCATAATCTCATGAATAAGAGACTCTGTGTCTTATGAAGCTGCTTCATCACTTTGGGGGATCCCTATAAGGTGAATATTGGTTTTCGTCTAATTATCCCTGAGCTCTCAGAGAGAGTGATCTGTTTTGCCTTCCATTTCTCTTGCTCTTTGGAGGTTTGAGAGCGTGCGAAAGCTTGGTCTTCCATGTCAGAAATCCTTTCTTCTGCTTGGTCCATTATGTTGCCGAGGGATTCTACTTTGTTTCTCAGATCTTTGAGGGCTACAACTTCTTGTCTCAATGTGTCAAAATCTTTGGTCTTTTTGTCTTTGAATTCACTGAATTCTTGAGACATCTTTGGGTCATCTTTTGGATTACTGCTTGAAATTCTAATTCCATCTTTTCCTCCATTCCTCTTATCTTATTTGCAATCCAGATTCTGAATTTGATTTTAGACATCTCAGCCATTTGCCTCTGCAGGATATCTTGTGCTGTGTCTGCCTTGTCGTTCCTTGGAGGAGTTGGTCTAGTCTGATTATTCATATTGCTAGAGTTCTTCCATTGATTCCACCCCATAATTGTTTTTCACTGTTGTGGCTGGCTGTCCTCAGAGTTGGGAAGGTGTCTCTCAAAGATTAGACCCTCGCAGGACCACTCTGTTGTTGCTGGAACTTTGTAGTGAGTGACCCTGTGTAGCTTTTCTGGGCCTACCCCAGCCAGGGAGTTTTGGCTGTGGGAGCAACTCCAGAGTGTGGCACCCCTGTATCCAACAGCAGGGCGGAGGATGGTGCACCCAAGTCTGGGAGTGCCAGGTGCCTGACTGCATGATAACTGGGGGAGTTATGGCCGAGTGTGGGCATACAGAGGCCTAGCAGTCACCAGTGGAGTCCCTGGCAGAGCATCAGCTTGCAAAGCCCCTGCAGGTTCAGGGCACAGGGGCATGCATTTGCTGGAGGAGTTCATGGCCAGGGGCCAGCTTTGCTGGCCTGGCAGTCACCGGCGTGGTTTCTGGCAGAAGGTGAAAATGTGGGGGCCCGGCAAGTGTGGGGCGCAGGTCTGCATGGTTGTCAGGGGAGTTCTTTGTCGGGGGCGGACCTGCAGACGTCCTGCGTATGCCAGACACAGGCCTGCGTGGTCACAGGGAGAATGCCTGGCCAGTGGTGGGCTTGCTGGGGCCTGGCAGTCACTGCGGAGTCTCTGATAGAAGGCGGAACTGTGGAGGCCCTTCGATTGCTGGGCGCAGGGCTGCACAGGTGTCTGGAAAATTTTTGGCTGGGGGTGGGGCTGCAGAGGCCTGGCAGTTGCCGGCAGAGTCCCTGACAGAAGGCTGGCCTGCGCAGACCCTGTGGGAGCCAGGAGGAGGCCTGCACAGTCACCAGGAGTGTCCCTGGCAGAAGGTGGACCTGTGGGAAGCCCTGCAGACCCATGGCACAGGGCCACTAATGGATTTATTGGCCAAGGGTGGACCTGCGGTGGCCCTGTGGGTGCCAGGGAGAGGCCCGTGTGGTCACGAAGGGAGTTCCTGGTCAGGGGCGGACCTGTGGAGGCCTAGCAGTCACCGGCAGAGTCTCTAGGAGACAGCAGACCTGCAGAAGCCAAGCAAGCATGGGGCTCAGGGCCAGGCAGTCGCCGGGGGAGTTCCTGGCTGGGGGTGGGCCTGCAGAGACCTGGCATTTGCAGGCGGAGTTTCTGGCAGAAGGCGGGCCTGCACAAGCCCTGCAGGCTTGGGCGCATGGCCACACGGTCTCCAGGGGATTCACTGGCCAGGGGCTGGCCTGCAGGGGCCCTGTGGGTGCCAGAGGCCCGCACAGTCACCAGGAGGTTTCCTGGCTTGGGGAGGGCCTGCGGAGGCCTGGCGGTCACCAGCAGATACTCCAGCAGACAGCGGACCTACAGAAGCCCGGCAAGCATGAGGTGCAGGGCCAGGCAGTCACTGGGGGGTGTTCCTGGCCGGGGATGGGCCTTCAGTGACCTGGCAGTTTCTGGTGGAATTTCTGGCAGAAGACAGGCCTATGGAAGCCCTGCAGGTTCGAGTCACAGGGCCACACGGTCGCCAGGGGATTTACTGGCCAGGGGCAGATCTGTGAGGGCCCTGGGCTGGCCAGGCAGTGGTCCACATGGTTGCCAGAGGAGTTCCTAGCTGGGGGTGGGCCTGCAGAGACCTGGCATTTGCAGGTGGAGTTCCTGGCAGAAGGCGGACTAGCGGAAGCCCTGCAGGCTTGGGGCACAGGGCCGCACAGTTGCCAGGGGATTAACTGGCCAGGGGCAGGCCTGCGAGGGCCCTGTGGGTTACAAGCAGAGGCGCGCGCGGTCTCTAGGGGAGTTCCTGGCATGGAGTGGACCCGCAGAGGCCTGGCAGTCCCCAGCAGAGTCTCTAGCAGATGGCAGACCTGCAGAAGGCAGGCAAGCATGGGGCACAGAGCCAGGCAGTCACCTGTGAATTCCCTGGCCGGAGGGAGGGAGGCTTGCCACAGCCCCCCTGGAGCCTTTTCCCAGTGGGGCACTTGGTACAGCAGGTGGAGGTGGAGGCGCTGCTCAGGGGCCTCCTTTCACAGTCTCAGTGGGGGTTAGGCTTCTGGTTCATCAGGTTAGGAGGGAGGGGTGTACTATAAGTTCAGAATGGTGGGGAAAACTTTAGTTCAGTTTTTCTGCCTAGCAATAGAGCTTTCAGAGTCACACTGGGGTGCTCTGGGAAGCACACCCCACTTCCTACAGCACTCTTCTTGGGGTGAGACAAGAGGTTCACAGGTCACTGCTTGTCTATAGAAAACCTGCAGGAGCAAATTAGGAGAAAAAACAAAAAGGAAACAGAAAAGCAAGAAACTCAGAGCTTTCATGGGGGAGAGGATGGACACTTTTCCTTTCAGATGAATTTTGTACCTGAAGCTTGCTTTCTTGGAGTCGCAGCTTGTCTCAGCAGAGGTGACCTGCAGGTATCACTTCTCTCTCTTGGCTGGGCTCCCAGTATTCAGCTCAACTGCACAGTTTCAGGAGGTTATTTTCCCTTTTGGATAGGAGCCTTTTTCAGAAGCTGCTTCCAGTCAGCCATCTTGCTCCGCCCTCCACTTTGACCCAACCTTAAGAACCCCCAACCTCTGGGGATGCTGGATTCCGAAATTAGAAGAAGCTCTTAGCCAGCCTGTTTGGACACAGTACCCCACCTTCATCAAGTAGTGAGGAAAGACAAAAATGCAATAAATCAAACCTAAACAATCAAACCTAATCAAATAATCCTAAAAAACTATGGGATAAAATTGGGGGGAAAACCAAATAATAGGGGTAGAAACCCTAGCAAAAATGAAGTTCTAATTGTTGAAAAAGGCAACAATGGAAAATTATGTTTAAACTAGAAAAATGAAGAAATAAAAGAAAGGAAAAAAAGAAAAGAAAATCTATAGGGGAAATGTTGAAATTCAAAACAAAAAACAAACAAACAAGAACAAAACCAAAACAAAGCAGTATATATATCTTGCTGAATATTGTCTGGGCAGCAAGTGATCTTCTGGGGTATGATGTGTTAATCACAATGCTGATCCAGCTGTACAAAATGGAGACTGGAGACCTCTAATGATTTCTCAAACCTCACAGGTTAGAAACCCTAAATCCTCCTCAGCCCACTTAGAAGGTATTTTTAATTGCTAACCTGGGCTAAGCACAAGCTTTCCAAGAAAAGCTCTTGTGCTGGGATCACTCCTTAAGTGGCTATCCACTTACCCAGTGTGCCAAAACTGAGGGCTAAGGCTGCAAGGCATCTCAGTCCCCACCTTTAGGCTGCTCAGTCACTAGATTACTTGCTCCCGCCTGATGCTTGTTCTGTGACCCTGAGGGTGGACCTTGTTGGGGAAGTTCTCCCCAAATGGCTCCACATGGCCCACAACCAAACACTGGTAGCTCCCATCTGGCTTGGTGGCTCTCTCTGGGGCCCTAGACAACACTCAAAGACCTCTGCACTCTTGCCCAAGTTCTCCCAAGGTAGTTCAACTGAGTTTCAAGTCCAAAAAAAACCCAAACAGCTCATAGGTAAGGCGTTTCCAGTTTGCAGTCTCACTGCTGCTTCACTTACAGCTGACAGCGGGGTTAGATGAAATGCACAATGCAACCATTTGCCAGTTCTCCACTGCTTTTGCCTTCCTCATGGGGTCCAGAAGTCTCAGGCTGTCTCCCTCTGTCCCCACAGGGATGTTTCTGGGCAGATCCTGCCAGCCAGAGATACCTGAAGTCTTCTCTCCCCAGGGTCACCGTGCCCAGTTGCAAGGAACGTTTTACTCGGCTGCCATCTTGCTCTGGAAGTCCTATACACAAGTGTTTTAATTTAAACATGTCCCATTGATTTATTTTTGTTGTTGCTGTATTTGCCATTGGTGTCTTAGCCAAAGACTGACATCTAGATTAATTTTTCATACATTTTTACTCTATAATAATTATGGTTTCATGTCTCATATTTATATCTTTTGTCAATCTTGAATCAATATTTGTGAGTGGTGAGAGAGAGGAGTCTTGTTTCATTCTTCTGCTTGTGGCTATCCAATTTTCCCAGCAATGGTTACTTAATAGGGATTCTTTTCCCTACTGTACATTGTTGTCAGCTTTGTCAAAGATCAGTTGGCTATAGGTATAGACTTTGATTCTGGATTCTCTATTCTCTTCTGTTGGTCTATGTCTCTAATTTTGTATCAATGCCCTGCTGTTTTGGTTACTATAGGGCTGTATAGTATAATCAGAAGTCTGGTAATGTGGTGCCTGCAGGTTTTTTCTTTTTGCTTAGGATTGCTTTGGCTATTCAGGCTCTTTTCTGTTTTCAAACAAAGCATAGAATTATTTTCTCTAGATCTGTGAAATATGCCATTGGTATTTTGATGGAGATTGTATTGAATCTGTAAATCACACTGTGTGGAATGGACATTTCAACAATGTTAATTCTACTGATCCATGAGCATGATATGTTTTTGCATTGCTTGTGTCCCCTGCAGTTTCTTTCCTTGGTATTTGTAGTTCTCTTTGTAGAGATTGTTCACCTCCTTGGTTCAATATATTCCTAGGTACTTTAATTTCTTTGTAGCTATTGTCAGTGGCACTGAGCCTTGAATTTTAATCTCAGTTTGGCTATTTTTGGTATATAGAAATGCTTGCTAATTTGTGTACATTGATTTTATAAGTGGAGAGTTTGCTGAATTAATTCTTTATTTTTGAGACAGAGTCTCACTCTGTTATCTTGGATAGAGTGCTGTGGAGGCAGCATAGCTCACAGAAATCAAAACTTTGGGGCCAAGTGATCCTCTTGTGTTAGCCGCCTGACTAGCTAAGACTTCAAGCACCCAACATTAGTTCTGCTAGTTTTTCTATTTTAGTAGAGATGAGGCCTCGTTCTTGCTCAGGGTGGTCTCAAACTCCTAAATGCAAGCAATCCATCTCCCTCATCTTTCCAGAGTGCTCAGATTACAGGTGTGAGCCATAGCTCTCTTGAAGTCTCTTGGTGGAGTCTTTGGGGATTTCCAGATACATTATGTAATCAGTGAAAACAATAGCAAGACCCTGTCTTTCTGACTTGGATACCTTTAATTTCTTTCTCTTCCCTGATTGCTCTGTCTAGGACTCTTGGTACTATGTTAAGTAGAAATGGCAACAGCATTGGTTTCCCAGTTATTTGGGAAATGCTTTAACTTTTCAAAACTGAATGTGTTATGTTCATAAGTTACTTCTAGTCTAGTTTGTTTCTGGCTTTGATTGTGAAATAGTGCTAAATTTTGTCAAATGATTTTTTCCTACATCTATGAGAATAATCACACAATCCTTATGTTTGCTTCTGTTCATGTGTTAAATCGCATTTATTGCTTTACTTCTGTTGAACCATCATTGCATTCCCGGGATGAAAAATACTTGGTTATGATGGATTATTATTACTATTATTATTTGATATGCTGTTGAATTTGGTTAGCTAGTATTTTATGAAGGATTTTTGCATGTATTCCATAAGGCATATTGGTTTGTGTTTTGTTTTTTGGGGGGAATTTTCTCGTTTATTGTGTGAAAACATTTGTGTTCTGCATTCAGTAGGTTTCACCTGTCCCTTCTAAGATGCACCATAAGTGTGATCCCACCATTTACACTCTCTCCACCCACCCTCACCTTCCCCTTCCCTCCCATACCCCTTTCCCTGTCTTCTTGTGCTGTAATTGGGTTATAGCCTTCATAGGAAAGCTATAAATTAGCTACTATGAAGCTAATTATACATTGGATACTTTTTCTTTCATTCTTGAGATACTTTGCTAAGAAGAATGTGTTCCACCTCCATCCATGTAAATATGAAAGAGGTAAAGTCATCATCTTTCTTTAAGGCTGCATAATATTCCATGGTATACATTTACCACAATTTATTAATCCATTAGTAGATCAATGGGCACTTGGGCTTCTTCCATGACTTAGAAAGTACTTCTCATCTATTAAACTTGATGACCTGAAACTTTTGTGACAACTTGAATGAAGCTTGAGAACATTCTTCTAAGTGAAGTATTGCAGGAACAGAAAAACTAACACCACACGTACTCATAAGTATATTGGTACTAACCCATGAACATTTGCTATGCACCGATGCAAGTGAAAGTCCATGGAAATCAAGCAGCTGGGAAGAGGCAGGAGAGGAAGGGTAACTTCATACCTCACGAGTACACAGCACACTATCTGGGTGAGGGACACACTAGGAACTTTGATGCAAACCATACAAAAGAAATTCATGTAACAAAACATATGTACCCCTATATAATCTGAAACTATAAAAAAATTAGAAAGAAAGGAAAGAAAAAGTATATTCCTCTGGAGAAAAAAAGTATTTGAAGAGCCCTATGCTAAAAGAAGTGAACAAAGAACCAAAATATCTGTCACAGTATCACAACCCCATTTCAGAATCACCTGGGAACCTTTCAAAATCCTGATGCCCAAGCCACACCTCAGATTACTGAAGTGAGAATTTTAAGCTGTGAGTTCTAGGTGATCTTTGGAATTAAAATCTCACCAGGTAGTTATGATAGGACACCATAACTGAGAGATGCCTAAGTGCCCATACGATTGTCCATTCCCTTATCTCTTTCTCCACATTTCTCTCAGGAATGGTTACTTTTCCCCATGCCTGTGGGTTTGAGGCTCTTTCTGACAATTTAAGTTACATCATTCTCTAGTCAAATGGCTTGTCTAAGGTCAGGAACGTCCTATATCCTTGTCTATCTCCTGAGTGCTTATATTTTAATATTTGCCCCAGATTCCCATTTTTAAACATTAATCCATGAAGTGCTCTATTTCTGTCTTTGTGTTGAAGATTAAATAGAGGGGTCATTTTAGCCTCTTCTATAGTCCTGTAGTAGACATGGGAATAAAATAGAGAGAGTGCCAGGTGCCTGAGCACCTCATGACCTCTGAGGCATGGTGTCTTGCCCCCTATACCCACTTTCGCTCTGATTTAACTCTAGAGAGCCATGGTGTCCCTCAGTGAATGTCAGCTCAGATGAGTTCATGACATGTGGACACTGAGTCTCTGGAAACTCGTCCCCATCATGACAGCCCTGCACCTGTCCGGTTGAGACTCACCTGACAGGTCTCCTACCTTTGACCTGGCTCTAAACGAGTTTCTGTAATTAGGGTTCTCTGTGCTGACTCTTCACTGTTCTCACTCACAGGGAAAACTGATACAGAGCAGGGACCACTCCCGTGGGCCTACTAGGGTCCCCAGGTAAGAAAATGCAGGATAAACTTGGGGACCCTGCAGGGGAGTTTCATGCATCCCATAGAATTGGAAAGTCACTGAACATCATGATCATTGAGACCAGATGGAGGTGACAGCAGCTGTTGGAGAGAAGACATGGGGAAGAAAGAGTGATGAGAAGATGAGCTGTGCCTTGCACAGAGCAGTGACGGGCCTGTGTGACCCTTAGTGGCATTACCTCTACACCCACAGCTGGAGGCCTGGGGAGATGCACCTCAGTCTCCACTTGCAACGTCCTCTAGCTAATAGTCTGTTTCAGGACACGAGGGGCAGCGAGCAGCACAGAGACTGTCTGGGTCATTGTGGTGAGTTTTGTTTGGGCTCCTGGGGACCAAGAAGGAAAAGACAGACCAGAAGAAGAGCAAAGGCTTAGATGATACAAGTTACCAGGGCCCATGTCAATGACTTCTATCCCAAGGCACACATTCATCACTCTCCCCAAGACCTTCCTGTGGGCCAGACAGGGATTCCTGACCTCTTGTGACCTCTCATCTTCTGGAAGAACTGGGGCTTCTCACTTCTCAGATTAGGGGATTGCAGACAAAGGGGCCCCCAGAATCCCCACAGGCTAAGGATGAGACACGGAGAGTTATATAGAGAGGATGGGACCGAAGGACGGGGTTTGAGGGCCGGAGTGCTCTGTCTTAACAGAGTCTGGGGGGAAGGGAGTCCTTGTGAGAGGGAAACTGAGGATCTGGCCCTGCCATGAGTACAGGGGATGAACTGGATGGACAGTCACAGGGGTGTAGATTTGGACAATTCATATATGAAGGTTGCACTTTATTTCAATAAGAGAATTCAGAAAACTGAGAATAAAGCTGTACATGACAGGAGGCTGACTGTGGGCCCAGGACTGACATTGCCGAAAAACTGTTTTCCATCAGAGGAAAATTATACAGAGGAAATCACTGTGTAGGTGACAAGTCATCAGGAAGATACGCTGATTAGATACCTGTTCTCAGCATTAATAAATAGAACATTCCTACTGAATCAGGCAGTTGGTAAACTGTGATAATAATCATACAAACAACTCAATACAGACATTCCTCTCAGATGAGGGAATGTAAGTGTGAACACCTCTAAGGACAAGGAACCAGCCAAGGAGAACACCCAGTAAGTGGCTCACCCAGGACCTGGGGCAGATGTGATCCCCAAGCCTCAGATGTGGTTCCACTCACAACCTGATAGCGTCATGGACTTTGACCCAACACTAGGGAGCACCCAGAGGCCCCACTTTCTCCTCCATACCCTTCCCCTTGACACCAGAGTGGAATCAGAGTTTCCTACCACCGGTCCTTCCCTACCTGGGAGGAGCAGCCACTGGGATCCAGAGCCAGCACTGGTTAAGAGGCTCCAGGTGGGGCAGGAGATGCTCCACCTGGCGGGGTCATTGCCACGGTCCCACTGCTGGTCCAGCTGCAGCTGCAGCCAGTTGGCCCCCGGGGTGATTGTCTGTAGCTGTGTATGTGAGGCTTGTACCCCTGACAAGTTGGGACTTGGGTCTTCACACCAAGACCCTTGGGGACAGGCCTCCTGCATTGGAGCTGAGCGGAGAGGGGGCTTCAGTATGATCAGTCATAGTTCTGTCTTTAGTAAGTGCCCCCCGAACACCGAGCTGTGATGTCCCTGCGTGTCAATGAGACAAGACAGAGCCCTGGTGGCAAACATCATGTACATGAAGGAGATATCACAGTTTGTGTTGGGGATACTTAGATCTGGTAGCCAGGCTACAGTGTCCTTAAGTGTAAAATCACCCCCTGAGCTCAGATGGCTCTGTGTAGATGGGGACACGCCCTAATCTCTGCACATGTCAGTAGTTGGGCTTGTGGAGAAATGTCCTCATTAAATGATCAATGTAGAATTTATGTAATATTCACCTTGTGTTTACCAGGGTCTGCCCTGTAGGGATAGCAAGGCTCTGTGACACTCTTGCCAGGTCCCCACTGTCACTGTGCACACACTCTGGTCACACATTGTCACAGGAAGCCCACCCAGGAGTCTTTCTCTGTGATTTGGACATGAATGCAGAGATGAACTGGCCTCCCCGGCTGTGTTCAGTGAGGTGCTGGCAGGCCTGGCCCTCCCTCCCTCACCTCACTTCTGAGACGTGAGCCTGGACACCTCTCTCCTCCTCACAGGAGCCCAGGCCTGGTGGGGTGGTTCTGAGACAGAGCCTGTAGCCTCACCAGGGTCCCAGGACAGCCCAGGTGAGTTCTGGGAGCCCAGGGACCAGGTGGGAGACACAGGGCCTGCCCTTGCGAAGTTGAGATAGCTTCCAGGCCCTCTCACATCTGTGCCAATCTGCCCAAGCACCTGACAGGGACCAACAGTGTCTCCTGGGCTGGCCTGGAGGGACAAGACTCAGCCTGGACAGATGGGCTGACACAGACCACAGGGAGATATCTGGGACCAAAGTGCTTCCTAGCAGGAGGACTCACCTGCTCCCTGCAGAACAGAGCTGCCCTCAGGCTCCTCACACACGAAGCCAGTATCTGCTCCACTGAGACTCTCTTGGCCTCCATACAGATCAGGACCCTCAGAGAGAGGGACACCCTGCCCACTCAGGACATCTGACAGTCCATTCACTGTCCTCTCTTGTAGCTCAATGTGGAAGCTGGGGACACAGGGAGAAGTGAGATGCAATCAGGAGGGATGAAAACCCTGAGCACCCAGCAGGGCCCAATGGAAGCACAAGGGTGGAGTCTAATAGTGTGGGGCTCTACCTTCACACAGGGAGCAGGACCGGGTCCTCCTCTGTGTGGGCACAGCTGGGCTGCCATGGGCTAAGGGGGCAAGAGAGCAAGACAGAAAGACACAAATAGAGAGAGACACTGAGAAAAACATGCAGAGAGAGACAGGAAGACAGACACAGAGATATAGGGACCCAGGCAGAGAGAGAGACAGGGTGGCAGGGAGACAGACAGAGAGAGACAGAGAGTTTGGGAGACAGATACAGAAAGAGACCAGGACACAGACAGAGAGCGAGAGACAGGAACACAGACACAGAAAGAGGGAGACCGAGAGAGACAGGGACACAGATAAAGAGGGAGGAAGACAGAGAGAGACAGGGACATAGACACAGAGAGAGGGAGACAGACACAGAGTGACAGGGAGACAGATACACAGACAGAGAGAAGGAGACAAAGGGAGACAGGGACACAGACACAGAGCGAAATGGGGGAAAGACATAGAGAGTCTCCCCCCACCCCCAAGCAGGGCAGGGAGCACACTGACAAGATGAGGAGCTCAAGAGGAAGGGACCCCAGACACCTGTTAGGCCCACACAGGACACACATCACCCACGGCATAGACACCAGGTCTACCCTGAACACAGATGACGAGAATGTCACACGGGGTCATCTGGGGAACACAGGATCCTTGGGCTCTCTGGAATCCCTGAGATTTGTCCCTCCAGGCCTTTTATTTTTAAAATGTGAGCTCTGACATGATCATTTTGTTCTACTTATTTGCTTGTGATGACACTCCTGTCAGTGACCTAAGGCGGTAGTGTTAAACTCAACATGTGTGTCCAGCTGGTGACAGTCTCACCCAGGAGAGTGTGTGGGTGACTTAAGGGCAACATTTCCCTGAGTCTGGCTAGTTCCCCTCTATCAGACATAGGGTACAAGTTTCAAGAAGGGGAGGGCCCAGCGGGGGACAGGGACAACCTTGCTGGGAGGTTCTGCCCTCTCTGGGTGACCAATGTGATCAGGACATCAGGAACCTGTGTGGGCCTGAGTGAAATCTCAGCTCCTGGTGACCCCCTGCTCTGCACAGTAGACACCAACACCTCCTGCCATGTCCAATCCTGCTTCTCACCCCTAACAACTCATCCTCACCTGGAGGCCAGTGATGCCACATCTTCATCTTCCTCATCTTCGTAGGTTTGTGTGAACAAATTCAGTCATGTCCAGACATGAAATAGCTCCCTCTCAGGCAGGACACATCCTGGGGCCTGTTTGGGTATGGAGACAGGTCACCTGTGAGTGAGTTCAGGTATTCTCAGAGAATTTTACTGCTGATGTTGGAGCACTGGTGAGGGACAATGTCCTGCTCCGTCATGTCAATGTGCCTTCTTGGGTGGGTCATTATAGCGGTGTACTCTGAATTTAGTTCGAAACGTTAAAATATGTTTTAGTCTCCAGATCACTGGATACTTGGCCCAGTTTCTTCTGGATCTCTCTATCCATGTGTCTCTCCTTCTATAGAGAGTCACAGGCTGTGTCCCCTCACGATTCTGAAATACACCCTGCTCGGGTCTCTGAGGAAGGAATGAAAACCTTTGCTACCTCCATCAAATGCAGTGGGGATATCTCACTGTTCCAGGTTGGCTTCTGCAGTGGGACAGGGACAGTCCCTCCAGGGAAAGTGTTCAGGATTGAGTGACATTTCTGCTCAAGTCTGTACTACTTGAACTAAATCATTCCAAACCCTCAGTACTTTGTCCCTTCTGGAAGTGCAATCGTGGGTGTTCATGGTGTCAACGGTCACAGCTGCTGACCTGCACATTGTGGGATATGTTAGGGATGAGGGGACAGAGGCCCAGAAGGGCCAAACCGTCCCTCACCTACAGGTGTGAAGTCAGTGCTCAGTAAGAGCTGGGGACAGTGGTCTTCTTAGTCTAGAGCTCTCTGCCCTCTCACAGTCTGCCTCCTGCTCCAGAGGCCACATTCCCTCTGGAGGGCAATTGACAGTTGGAAGGCCATGACCTCTTGCCCAGTGTGTCCCTCTTCTCAGTTCCCACCCCGGATCTTTGGCCTCCTTACATGGGCTGAGAAAGTGGGCCAGGTGATCCGCCAGCCTGCGCCCCTCCTCCAGGTGTTGTACGCGATCCTGGGAGTTGTCAGGATGGTCACGACTGAGCAGGGCCTGGAGGTTCCCAGTGAGGACAGAGGACTCAGCCCTCCCTTCCTGTACTGTCTGGTGGAGCTGGCTCAGCTCTCACCCCTGGATGTTAACGAGGAAGTTGAAATCACTGAGGTGGGATAAAAAGAAATATTTATAATTAGAAGTCAGTTACAGTAAGTTACTTTGGTTTGAGAGTGATTTCATTGAGGATATCCCATTAAAGCCTTGAAAACACAATTGTGGAACCGTTTTGGAAACTGCAGATTTTTGTTGTACCTGTAGTGGCTGCTTTAGCTCCTGAGACACTGTAGACCACCAGATTTTGGTATTTCCTAGACCTTTTTCTCTCAATTTTGTGACATGATACTTTGCTTGTCTACTGACCTTTGCTGCTGTGAAATTGCTGCTCATGACTTAAGATAACTGAGTTGAAAGTAGGAACCTCACCTGCCTATCAGCCCCACGTGAAGGACAGGGTGGTATCTGTGAGCCCAGGAAGGCCCTGACTGGCTAGTTCTCATTGGCTCCGACCAACACTCACAGTTCCAGAGACAGAATACACAAGTTTGTTCAAGAAACTACACTGCTGGATGAGTGACTGAGTTGGCGAAATCAATGATTTATATTTCCCCTGCATCATGGATGTGCTGTGTTCCTCTTGGGTCTTTCAAAGAATCCTCCATAATTTCCCTATTCTCGTCATCCATTTGGGATGGTGGTTCTTGTTCTTATTCAACTTCCTCATGATTTTCTGCAAATTCAGAAATGTGCAGTCAGACATCGCATACTTTCTTGTCACTCCTTACGCACACAGTGGACTTCGGCACAAGGAGACGTTAACATCTAGGTATGGTTTAGAACAACCTGGAAGCTCATGGTTTTTTCTTCAAAAAAAAGGTTTGGACTGACTTTAGCATGTAGCACAGAAAGTCTCCTTGCTCTGATATGTCACCTTCGTGGCAACTTCTGTCTAACATGGCCAGAAAGGTTAAAAATGTCTTCAGGTCCCCAGTCACCTCATTCTTGTCCAGATTTCCTCTACCATTCTTCATCTGTACCCTCCCTCTTGTCACAGCTGGTCCCCAGGCACAGGCTCAATGGCTGCCCTCTAGAACCAGCTGCATTCTCTATGGGAAGACAAACAGCCCTATCCCCATTCCCTCTACACATCTGAGAACTTCCCAGGCACTGCTATGTTGGAGTCTGCTGGTTTATCCTGGAAAATTCTCTGCATGAAATGGATTTCTGGATCACCCAAAGTTCCCACCAGCAATTCCTCTCCCTCAAGTGCCTTTTCCATCCCCACACATTAAAGGGCTTCATCCTTCCTGAAGCACCATTATAAATACTCCCCCTCTCTCACCACTACAGCTCCCATGCACAGCACTGCTCACACCTGACGCATGCAGAAGCAAAATGCAAGAAGCATCAGTTCAACCCCTGCCACATGCAGTGAGAACAGCTCTGAGGACACAGGCTGGGAACCTCTTTCTCAGTCCATGGAACTGTCACTCTAACAAAGTACCCTGTCCCTTCAGCCTGGCCTTACACCAGTGCATTTGTCTCATCTTCCCACCCAGGAAGTCCAGAACTTTTCACGGCCCCTAAGGTAACCTTAAAGGACAAGCTGGTGCTAAGGTGACCTGTGTTGTCTGTGTCTCTCCTGAGCCTGGACTTTGTGCCACCAGGGCCTGTGGACACCTCACCTGGGCTGAGCAAGCTGGTCAGGCTCTCTGCCAGCCTGAGCCCCTCCGTCACTTCTTCCTGGTCGTTGTCATCACCCTCCTGGGAGAAGAGGGCCTGGAGATGCTCACTGAGTGAGGAGGACACAGCTGTCCCTTCCTGCATCTTTTGGTGCAGCTGGGTCAGCTCTTGTGCCTGCTCATGAATCCAGAAAAAGCATTTCCGAAGGTAGAGAGAAGGGAAAACCTTAGTGTGGAAAGGGGTCATGGCCAGTGAGGACTGTGGAAAGAATGCTGTGACTGTACACCAGGCAGCCCTTCCAACGGGATCCTGGTATGTTTGGTGAGTGTGCATCAATTTCATATTAGTTACATGAAAAAGCAAGTTTATTTCCAAGGCATTGTATATCCACATCTTGTGCCTTCTTGATAGAACTTTTTCTGTCTGGTTACTAGTCTTGTCATACAGAACCTGCTGGCAGACTAAGGTCAGCAGTGAAGGAAGCAGCCACACATCCCTCCCTGATTTTACCCTGACAGAGAAGGACATGTGGGAGGTGTTAAAATATGGACATCCAGAGACAAGACATGTCACCTGGCTGACTCCACATTACTTATGGTCAGAAATGAATAGGAAGTGGTAACCAGCACAGGACTAGCAGGGAAAACAAGCACCATCTTTAAACAGACCCTTCCTGAATGCTGCTCAGACAAAACAGGTCCATTCCACAGATCTGTTTTTCCCTGGGATGTCCAGATGAGGTCCCCGAATCCCACCCTAGTTCATGGTAAGTGTCATGATGATCAGAGTCACCTGGGAAATGCTGGCCCTTGTCCTTCTTCAGCTTTGTTTTCATGGAGGTTTTCTGTAAATGAAACCAGGTAGAGCCCATCATGACATGGCTGCTGCTGTGTACACTGCAAACTCAGGGACATAAATAGGATATTCTGGGCAGAACACTGCAGGGAGCCTCCATGTGTCCTGTGAGAAGGAACTGGCCATGCTCTCCCCAGCACCCCCTGGATGGTGCCTGCTGTGGCACATCACCACAAGTGTCCACGGCTTAAAATGGGGAAACAGTTACACACATTATTACCATTAACCATGAGGGGAGATGCCTTGTTGCTTTCTAGAGGTGCTGCGCAACTCGCCCCAGAGTACCCCTGGTGGCTGTTGGTGTCCATGGTATCAGACCCAGAGGTTGGACTAATGGGTGCAATATATAAACTCTCAAACAGACAAGATCTGAGGTCGTCCTGGAGCACAAGAGCCTTGGTCATTCCTGGATGTTGGGTGTGTCAGGGCCGTGCCTTGCCTTCAGGGAGAGTTCCAGACTGGGGCGGTGCTGGTGGTGTTTATGTTCTGGCACTAAGATAGTGGATTCAAGCTAACTAGGAGGGGAAGGACTGTAGTTCACAGTCCAGGAACCATCTTCAAAGACATTGGAAAGACCCTCTCTGAACAGTTTCAGATGCTGAGAGAACACTGATTAGAAGTCAAAATAAGAAAGATACCTTGTCAGCCGCCTGTAGCTTAGCAGCTAGGACCCCAGCCATGTACACCAGAGCTGGCATGTTCAAATCCAGCCTGAGTCTAACAAACAACAATGACAACTACATTCAAAAAATAACTGGGCGTTGTGGCTGGTGCCTGTAGTCTGAGGTATTTGGGAGACTGAGGCAAGAGAATCACTTATGCCCAAGAGTTTGATGTTGCTGTGAGCTGTGACACTACAGCACTGCCCCTAGTGACAGCTTGAGATTCTGTCACAAAAAAAAAAAAAAAGGAAAGAAAGAAAAGACAGACACCTGAAGGAGAGAGGATGCATCTCATCACGACCAGAGTTAGTCAGAAGGAGTCTGTGCATAGGTAGCAGATGAGGCCGAGCTGGCCAGGACACCCTCATGGCCTCACCTAACCCATCTTAGTGACCACATTCTGCACTTGTGTGGAGTGCCTGAGTGACACAGATGTGGTCTGGGAAAGGGAGAGTAACATCCCTTGTGTGTATGATCATACTCTGGCCTTGGAGTTGGGTAACATGGAGGGGTCTGCAGGGTCTCCACAAGGAGAGGGGATCATTGAGAACACGGAAGCTGCACGGGGACCACTGGGAGCCTCAGTCTCTGTGCAGGGGGAGCACTCACCGGTCACATCTCACACAGAGCAGGGGTCATCCTTATCCCATGGAAATGAATGACCACTGATGGGATGGGGGGAGTCAGAGAAGTACTGGGAGCAGCAAGGTGTCATGTACAACTCAACCAGAGACTCTTGGGAGATGTCACACACGTCCTCCTTGTGAAGCTCCCTGCTGAGGAGAGAGGGCTGAGGAGACAGAACGTTAATCCAAGGAAGACTGGACATCACCTTGACTCAGCGGGGCCTTACTGGAAGCACAAGTGATAGGTGCTATTCAGTAGAGGGCCTTGCCCTTCAGAGAGGAGGAATAATACACGGTCCTCTTCTGATGTCACAGAAAAAGGCTGCCGCAGGGCTGGGGAGGGCACAAGTGGCCAAGAGCAGCAGGTGCTCTGTCCAATGACTATAGGACAGTCTGACCTGGGACTTCACTTGGTCTGCCCAGTGCAGTCATGACAAGAAGCACAAGAAGAGTTATAACACCGGGCACAGCCCCAGGGCCAGGTTTGGCCCCAGCAACTGCAGGGAGCAGGTGGATAAATCTCCTGAGGCTGTGCTGACTCCAGCAGGTCAGAAGCTCTGTAGACCTTGATCTCACAATCCTGGGACATCATAGAACTTTCCCAGTCTGGCAACAGTTCTTGTTATCAAATTCATGGCAAGTAACAAAGGGAAACCTTGCAGAAAACAGGTGAGCCTCTTCTCTTGGTGGTCCACGTGGTCTCCCTGAGAGCAGGAATCCCTGGGAGTATTTCACCTGGGTCAGACTGATGCCCTGTCACTCAACTTGAACCGTTATTAATGGGAAGTGAACACCAAGAGCAGAGCCACCAGGAAACAGCCACATCCTGAAAGGGCTCTTCATTGTTGCTAAATGAATGAAACAGGTACATTCAGTGCAACAAGTGGTCCTGGGTCTGGGAACTCCAGATGTCAACATTGCATGGACAGCTGGTGACAGTGGTTTACCAGGAGGACATCAGCTCTGCTCTATCCTCCTCCTCATGTCTGTGCTGGTTCTCATTTTCTGCAAATAAATTTAGACAAAGGCAGTCATGGGATGCAGTTCCCACTTCATACATCACACAGAGCTCTGTGCCATCTCAGGGATGTGCTGTTGTCTGGGGAATGCCCAGCACACTCTGCATGGCCCTGGCTGGTGCATGCTAATTGTGCCTTCTAGAGAGTGTCTGGGCCTGTCTGTCTGAGCTCCCAAAGGACTGACCCTGAGCTATGTCCTCACCACAGCCTGTACCCCAAGTTGGGTAAAGAGCTGAACACTCCTACTTCCCCAGAGGTAGCAGGGATCATGCTAGCTGCCTTCACAGTGGTATAAGCAAGACTCAGCTGTCCCCACAGACACCCTGAGGGTGTGGGGGAAAGTGAGGTGACACTGAGGCTACATTGATGGGTGGGATCTACAAGAAAGTGTGCATGGGGCGTCTGTGGGAGGGGCTCCTAGTGCTCAGAGTCCAGGGTCTTATGCTTCTGATAGAGGTGGACTGTCCATGCGTTGAATTCAAAGACAGGTCCAGATGTCACCATGACAGGTATTGTTTCCTGGTATTCTGACAATTCCTTGACAAATGTAAGTCAAATTAGAGGGGGGAGAGAGATTGTGATGGGTTGAGGTGCCAGGGTAGCAACACCTCCAGATACAGGCAGGACCACCAAGCTATGTGGACTGGCACTGATGGTCATGGAAAAGTCCTCAGGAAAGCCCTGCAGGACAAAGCATGAGTCCCAGCCTCACAGAACAGGCATGTGCTGGCCCTCCTGTGCCCGTGCACCAGTGGTGGCTGTGAGTCTGTCACAGATCCTTCCACCTTCCTGCCCTGCTCAGTTCTGTGTGGCCCACTGTGGCCATGCTGGTGAATCCTGGGGTTAGGGATGTGGTCTGACAATGGGGAGAGAGCAGAGATGTCTGGGGCCATGAGGCCTGACTTTAAAACTCAGTCCTCCTCCAGAGTCTACTCCTACCTGGCACAGGTGTGGGGCACAGAGCATGTGGAGAACATCTGGGAGGGGACTCTGACTTACCAGCTGGTGATAAGGACTCACTGGCTGAACCCAAGGGAGAGCTGACCTCCCTGTCATCTGGCAGGAGAGCAGCACTTTTGGAAGGGAGACAGAAAGCAGAAAAATCACAGCCACTGGGGACAGTCACATGCTCCTCACTAAGTGATGTGTCCAGGATGGGACTCAGGTCCCCCATCTCCCTGCTGAGCTGGGGATTGGAAGGCACAACATTAAGCTGATAGAAGTGGCATATGACAACACCCCAGTGGGTGCTGCATAGAAAATCACGGCAGAAGGCCCCGAGGCATGGAGACCACTTGTTTGAAATAAGAGAAAGAAATAACCATCTGAGCATGGGGGTCAGTGAAGCTGACTGGAGGGCGGGAGACAGCAGCAGGTCATCTCGGCACTGGCAGACTGACCTGAAAGGACACTCCCATCCCCTGCATGCTTGCATCATGACACGCAGCACAGTGAGAATCAGTAAGACTTGCTGAGGCTCCATACAGTTTGGTCCCACTGCACGTGCAGGGTGGCAGTGAGCAAACCCCCTGACGTGTCATGAATGCGGAGACCTTGGTCCCTCTAAGCCTCATCCTCTCAGTGTGGTGAAATGAGATGCCATTTTTGATTTTCTCTATTCTACTGACATCGTGTCCTGTGGAATCCCTGCCAATAAACTAGGCTAACCTTGCAGAGAGAAGTGCTGCCTGCCCACCCTGTTCCCTCACATGGGAGGGAAGAGCTCTCCCTAGTGCAGGACCCTCACATGGG
Source organism: Arctocebus calabarensis (assembly GCA_963573935.1). Lineage (NCBI taxonomy): Eukaryota > Metazoa > Chordata > Mammalia > Primates > Lorisidae > Arctocebus > Arctocebus calabarensis. The sequence goes on along the minus strand of CAUYON010069426.1, from coordinate 1,107 downwards.
AGGGAAGAGCTCTCCCTAGTGCAGGACACCTGAGACTGCTTAGTTCCTGTTGGGTCACATGACCCTACCTTATTCAACTGGAGGAATCAGTGGTCATTGGACACATGCAAGAACCCCCAAGTCAGCATACACGTGGGTGTGAGTCAGGATGGTGGGGGGGTCACGCTCAGCACATTCTGCGGTTCTCTAGATCGAATATCTCCAGATGGAGCCATGGCACTCACAGCATGTGGTTGTCACATGTACCTAGGCACTATCAGTTCTTCTCCTTTCTCATCCTTCTCATCACTGTGAGTTTCTGCAAATTAGTCAGACAGGACCAGACAGAATACACATCTGGTTCATGGGAGGTATGCAACCCAGGGCCTATGAACCACACAGAGAATGTATTTCTGGAGTGAGAATAGTCTTCCAGGGGAACATCTAAGGAAGCCTCAGAGTGTGTCTTCTCAAAAGTGTTCAGGCTTCCTGTCCTGATTCACAGGGCAGACTGTCCCTGAACTGGTGCATCAATGTCACAATTTTCCTTGTCCTGAATCTGGGTGAAGAGTTACACCAGGGGTCCTCAAACTTTTTAAACAGGGGGCCAGTTCAGTGTCCCTCAGACCATTGGCAGGCCAGACTATAGTTTAAAAAAGAAACTATGAACAAATTCCTATCTACATTGCACATAGCTTATTTTGAAGTAAAAAAACAAAATGGGAAAAAATACAATATTTAAAAGGAAGAACAGGGTGGCGCCTGTGGCTCAGTGAGTAGGGCGCCGGCCCTATATGCCAGAGGTGGTGGGTTCAAACCCAACCCCAGCCAAAAAAACTACAAAAAAAAAAAAAAGGAAGAACAAATAAAGTTAAATCAACAAACTTACCAGTATTTCAATGGGAACGATGGGCCTGCTTTTGCCTAATGAGATGGTCAATGTCCGGTTCCATATTTGTCACTGCTAGTCGTAACAAGTGAGGTAAGTGTGCATCAGTTAGTCTAGATTTGGTTGGAGATTTCAGATGTTTCATTCTGGGAAAAGTCTGTTCACAGACATAAGTGCTACCAAAGATGGTTGCCATTTTGAGTGCATGGTTCCTGAGATTAGGATATGTCTCAGAGGGG
>CAUYON010069424.1:0-18092 GCA_963573935.1 Arctocebus calabarensis | reverse complement strand
AAAAAAAAAAAAATTCCTCAAACATAACAACAAAGTAGCTACAAGTTACCAAAACCTGTGGAATAATGAAAAAGCAGTCTCAAAGAAGGAAATTAATCAAACTAGATGCCTACATCAGGAAAACACAAAGAGAGCACATCAACAATGTAATTAATCATCTTAAGGAAATGGAAAAGTAAGAATAATATAATCCCAAACCTAGCAGAAGAAATTAAATAACCAAAAATAAATGATAAATAAATGAAACTGAAAACAAAAGAACCATTCAGAAAATTAATGAAAAAAAGTTGATTCTTTGAAAAAATAAATAGTATTTATCTTTGCCTAGATTAACTAGAAACAGAAAAGTAAAATCTCTAATAACCTCAATCAGAAGTGATAAAGGGGAAATAACAGATATCACAGAGATAAAATAGATTATTTCTGAATACTAAAAGAAACTCTATGCCCAGAAATTTGGCAATGTGAAAGAAATGGACCACTACCTGGAATCACACCCTCTCCCTAGACTTAACCAAGAAGAAATAGATCTCTTGAGCATACCAATATCAAGTACTGAGATCAAAAAAACAATAAAAAATCTTCCAATCAAAAAAAAAAAAAAAGCCCTGGCTTCCCACCAGAATTATATCAAACCTTCAATGAACAGCTTATACCTCTACTGTAAAACCTATTCCAAAATATTGAGAAGGAAGGCCCCTTCCCCAACACATTCTATAAAGGAAACATCACCCCGATACCAAAACCAGGAAAGGACCCAACTAAAAAGAAGAGCTACAGACCTATTTTGCTAATGAATATAGATGCAAAAATACTCAATAAAAAATTTTCCAATAGATTACAGCTGCACATTAAAAAAATTATACATCATGATCAAGTAGGCTTCATCCCATGGATATAAGGCTGGTTTAATACATACGTATCCATCCATAAATGCAATTTACCATATCAATAAAAGCAAAAATAAAGACCATACAATCTTCTCAATAGATGTAGAAAAAGCATTTGACAAAATTGGCATCCTTTTCTAATAAGAACACTTAAGAATACAGGCATAAGTTGCATACTTTTTAAACTGACTGAAGCCATCTATGACAAACTGACAGCTAATATACTGAATGGAGTAAAACCTAAAGTTTTTCCACTTAAAACTAGAACCAGACAAGGATGTCCTCTATCCCCACTACTACTCAGCAAAGTGCTGGACATTCAAGCCAATGCAATCAGTCAAGAGAAGGATAGAAAGGGTATCCAAATGGTGGCTGAGGAGGTCAAATTCTTCCTCTTTGCTGATGATATGATCTTAAGAGAATGCCAGATATTCAACCACAAGACTCCTGAAAGTAATCAAGAAATACAATTAACATCTCAGGATATAAAATCAATGTCCACAACTCAGTAGCCGTTGTATATGCCAACCATAGCCAGCTTCAGAAGCTAATTAAGGACACAATTCCTTTCACAGTAGCTTCAAAGAAAATAAAATACCTAGGAATATACCTTTAAAAAAAGATGTAAAAGGGTGGTGTCTGTGGCTCAAGGAGTAGGGCACTGGCCCCAGTCCCAGCCAAAAAATGAAAAAGAAAAAAAGAGGTAAAAGACCTCTACAAAGACAATTATAAAACCTTAAGAATAACAGAAGACATTAATGAATAGAAGAGAATACCATGCTCTTAGCTGGGAAGAATCAACATTGTTAAAATGTCTATATTTCCCAAAGCAAACTACAGCTTCAATGCAATCCCCATTAAAATACCAGTATCATACTTGGAATAACTAGAAAAAATAGTTCTTCATTTTGTGTGGGACCAGAAAAACACCTGCGTAGCCAAGGCAATTTTTAGTAATAAAAACAAAGCCAAAGGCATCACTCTACCAGACTTCAGGCTATATTACAAGTCCACAGTGATCAAAACAGCATGGTATTCACACAAAAATAGAGACATAGACATTCAGAACTGAATAGAAAACCAAGAGATGAAACCAGACTCTTACAGCTATCTGATCTTTGATAAACCAAACAAAAGCATACAGAGAAGAATCTCTACTCAATAAATGATGCTGGGAGAAGTGAATAACCACATGTAAAAGACTGATACTAGATTTGTACCTTTTGCCACTTACAAAAATTGATTGAGTCACAATGGATAAAAAAATTTAAATCTAAGTCATGAAATGATAAAAATCCTAGAAGAAAGTATGGGAATAACTCTTGAGGATGTTGGGCTGGGGAAAGATTTTATGAAGAAGACTTTCATGACAAATGCAACAACAATAATAAACCAATGGGACTTAATTAAGCCAAAAAGCTTCTGCACAGCTAAAGATACAATGATCAAAGCAAATAGACGAACTTCAAAATGGGAAAACATATTTGTATGTTATGAAACTCACAAAGGTTTGATAACTAGGATCTATAGAGGACTCAAGTTAATCAACAAAGAAAGAGCAAACAATCCCATCTGTTCACTGGGCAAGATACATGAACAGAACCTTCTCTGAGGAAGACAGATAAATGGCTGACAAACATATTTTTAAAAATGCTCATCAAAACTACCCTGAGATATCACCTAACCCAAGTAAGATTAGCCCACATCACAAAGTCCCAAAGTTGCAGGTGCTGGCACAGTTGTGTAGAAAGGGGAACCCTTTTACACTATAGGTGCAGCTCCTAACTAATACAGCCTCCTTGGAAAAAAGTCTGGAGAATCCTTCAAATTAGACTTCCCATTTGACCCTGCAATCCCACTACAAGGCATCTACTCAAAAGAAAAAAAAGATCATTTTATCACAAAGAAATCTGCACTAGATTGTTTGTCACAGCTCAATTTACAAAGGCCAAGATGTGGAAACAACCTAATGCTCCAGCAACTCAGGAATGGATTAACAAACTGTGGTACATGTATACCATGGAATACTATCTGGCCATTATGAAAGATAATGACTTTACAGCTTTTATATTAACCCAGATGGAGTCGAAACACATTCTTTTTAGTAAAGTATCACAAGAATGGAAAAGCAAATGTCCAATGTACTCAGTATTAATATAAAGCCAGTAGATGATTTAATTCATGCCCACAGAGAAGAAAAACTCATTTCAATTCAAGTTGCGGGGAGGGGGGACTAAGAAGGAAGGGGACTTGGAGTGCCCTTACTTAATGGGCACAATATAGGGGTATATGGCACACCTTTTGGGTGTGGGACACAACTACAAGAGGGACTCTATCTAACAAATGCAAACATTGTGACCTGGTTGTTTGTACCATCACATAAACCTGAAATAAAAAAAAAATTTTTAAAAGAAAAGAGATGTTTCAAAGTATGCATTTCACATCAACAGATGAATATATAGAGAAAATGTGATGCATTCATACAATGGAATGTTATTCAACCTTAAAAAGAAATAAAATTCTGAAAACATGGATGAACCTTGGAAACATTATACTAAGTGAAATAATCCAGACCCAAGTGACAACTACTGTATGGTTCAACTTATATCAGGCACCTAGAACAGGTAAATTCATGGAGATCACCAGAGGCTATGGTAAGGAAGGATGGACAGTCACTATTTAAAGGAAGAATGGACAGTCACTATTTAAAGGATCCAAATTTCTGTTTGGGAGGATAAGTTCTAGAAATGAATAGTGGTGATGGCTACACATAATTATACATACATTTAATGCCCATGAGTTGTATGTTTAAAAAGGTTAAAATTATAACTCTTGTTATATATATTTTACCATAATAAAAAGATATACATTTCTAGAAATGAGAATCCCCAAGGCTCCTTGCCACTAATAGGACCAACTTTTCCCAAGACAGCCATTTGACAGCAAGGCATATACAATGTACATCAGTCGAGGGTTACTGCATTATTTTCTAATTATTTCATGTAGATACATGTCTTAGTCTGTTTGGTGCTGCCATAATCTGAGACTGAGTAATTTATAAAGGTCAGAGATTTACTTCTTACCTTTACAAGTGGGAAGGGTGGGAAGTCCACAGTCAAAGGCCTGCATTTGGGGAGGACATAATCTCAAGGCAGAAGGCAGCAGGGCAAGAGAGCATGGTGGTGAAGGGAAGGATCCAAACCCATCCTTTTATCAGGAACCCATCCATTCTCACAATAACGAATCCATTCGTGAGGCAGAGCCCTCATGACCCAATCACCTCTTAAAGATTCCACTTCTCAAGACTATTGCATTAGGGATTAGTTTTCAATGCATGAACTTTGGAGGACACTTGAAACCATAGTAGAATACAGGACTAGACTGTAAGCTCCTTGTTATTATAAAGTCATGCTTCTTTATATCCTCCCAGTGTTATACACATCTTAGGTGTGAAAAATTACTTATTAAAATGATAAATGCCTTTGGCTATACACAGCTGTTCCTCAGTATCTGTGCGGAATTGGTTCCAGGATCCCCAACATACACCAAAATCTGAGGATGCACAAGTCCTTACATAAAATGGCAAAGTATTTGTATATAGCCTACGTACAACTTCTTGTATATCTTAACTCACCTCTAGATTATTTATAACACCTAATACAATGTAATTGCTATGTAAATAGTTATTACATTGTATTATTTAGGGAATAATGACCAAAATATTCTGTGCATATTCAGTAAAAATGCAACCATCTTTTTTTGTTTTTTCAAACATTTTCAATCTGTGGTTGGTTGCATACGTGAATCAACCATATTCCTGTTTGGTCAGTGCAAAATAGCTTGTGTTAGGGGCTGTCCATCTATTTAATATTTTTACCAATGATTTTTGATGACTTCTAAGTGGCTTTTGTGGACCAATTTTTACTACTTGAATGGATTTTAAGATGTTATATTAAACTAGTTTCATGAAGTCTATATCATGCATAAAATTCTAAGCCCTTATTAGCCCACTTGCTGGTTTGCAGTGGTTGTTTACAAAGCAATAAAGAATTTATATATAGGATACTTAAGAGATCAATATCTACCAAAAGAACTTCACAAGAACTTTGAACCTGGAAAATAGTACCTACAATTTTAAGTGTTCAAGTAGTAATTCCTCACTGCTCTGTGAATCTAACATCAGATGAAAGGCTATAATAAAACACCAATGGAACAAATTTATTTTATTGCATCTTAAATATGATAACAATATCACCTAATACGAGCACTAAGAACATAATTTCCAAGAAGAAATTATCAAACTGGGTTGACAAGTAGAGAAACACTGGATAATCATAAGATTTTATTTAAGCACTGAAACTCTCCCCCACATTATTTCTCAGTTTTCTGAGATATTTTTACATCCTTTTTACAAAAAGCATATCAAAATATCTACCCCACCTACCTCACAAGGTTTTTAGTCTTGAGCACTCTTTTGATACCTGTGAAGTACTATACATGAGTGAAACTGAATTAATCCAAACCACAGGCAAGGAGCTGAACCATCAGCAAAACTTTTGCATTAGGAAGTCCAACATGATATCTAATCTTCACAAAATTGTATTCCTATGTCAGTAAACACATTACATTCTAGCACAATAATTAATAGGATAGTAATAAATAGGACCACATGTCTGGACCAATTCCCAGGACTTATTCAAAATATTCATTGAACTGACATTTGATTTGGGAGTATTTGAAGAGAGTGTTTGATGTATTCAACGGAAAAGAAGTACATAATTGTCTAGACACGAGGTAAAAACCCTCATTTCAAAAAATTCGTGAAATAATGAAGTCATCAAACAAGTTATAGACAAGCTAGTATCTTATAAACTACACAGTGTCCTGAGACAGTTTTTATCTAATGAGATCTTTCTCCTTGGTGTAAGCTAGATACTGTGGTAAAGGTCATGTTCATTAGAAGTCTGAATGTTCCAGTTGGAAATAATTTCTGCTAGCTGAGCCAAAAATCTTAAATGGTTTCTAACATAATTGTAGTGCTTTGGCCTTTTTAATGTTTCCTTCTAGCCAACTAAGCTGAGGGTCCCTCTCTTTCCCCAATGACTTTCAAGGATGCAAGAAAAAGGCTCCTCTTTTTGAAAGCGTCAGATAGGGAAACAGGACAGAGTCAGTAGGAAAGGCCTATAGTATGGTAATTTCAAAATTAAAAAAAAAGAAGTTACAAAGCTCATGCTTGCTCATTTCTAGGGAAAAAAAATGTCCCCAGTCTCCACTAAGGAAGTATAGAACATGGTCTCTGGGCTTTAGAAATTATATGTGTTTGCCTTGAAAGATAAATAAATTTAAATATCCAACTCTGGATGTTTTTAGCAATTCTCCAAATTCGTTACAAAAATTAATTTATCTCAAGATTCTCAGGGTTAAAATATTTACTCTTAAAAAAGTTCTCTACTTGGAATTGTTGTTGAGGACAGATTTAAAATGCATTAGGTATATTCAGAAAACTAAACAGAAAAGTAACAACACTAATTGGGCTGACCCTCCTGCCTCCAGAAAGTTAAGATATATGCTTGACAGGTAATTAAATGCAATATTCTAAAATGGGAGTGAAATCAACAGAGAAACTCAGCAGAATACCAATGGCAGAGTGGCTATGTTTCTCCTACTTTCTTTTGACTCCCACAGAATGTTTTCCACTGAAGCATCACAAAATGGATGTTAGAATCACTGCCAAAACAAAGAGCTTCTCTAACCATTTACATTTTACATGGTCAGAGAGAGAAACTGGTGCTGAAAAAATCATGGGCTTTAATATTTGGTAGACATAGGCTCAAATTCTGGTTTTGTCAATTACCAGCTCATGATGCTAAGTTATTTAAACTCTTAAAGACTCAGTTTATTTCTCTATAAAGTACAAATAATAATATCCACCTGCAAGATAGTTAGGAGAACAGGAAATTTTATAGGTATTTTATATAGCCTCAGTTCTGAAACACAATATATTCACAATAAAATTTTATTGTACTACCTATACAGTAAGAATGCCAATCTCAGACGTTATCCCTGAAAGAAAACACCATAATTTCAATGAGAATAGCTATTATTTTCCTGGAAAAGGATGTAGTTAACTTCTATTAGAACTATTCTTGGCACTAACAGCTTTCAAACACAGATCTAACTTTGCTCTTAGCATTCAGGCCCAATGACAAGCAGATTTAATCCATGACAGTCTTCTCTTTAAAAAGGCTTATACTGGCATCAAACATTTAAGGTTTTGATTGGATAAATCAAAGAATTTCCCAACTGCTGTGATGCTGATTTGCTGAGTGGAAACAATAAAACTTGCCACACACATGTACGCTGACCTACAAAACTCACTTTTTTTTTGAGACAGAGCCTCAAGCTGTCACCCTGGATAGAGTGCCGTGACATCACCGCGCACAGCAACCTCCAATTCCTGGGCTCAAGCGAGTCTCTTTCCTCTGCCTCCCAAGTACCTGGGACTATAGGCACCCGCCACAAAGCCCAGCCATTTTTTGGTTGCAACCATGATTGTTGTTTGGCGGGCCCAGGCTGGATTCGAACCTGCCAGCTCAAGTGTACGTGGCTGGCACCTTAGCCCGTTGAGCCACAGGTGCCGAGCCAAAACTCACTTTCAACACAAAAAGAATGGCCATTTGGGGAAGAAAATATCATCTCCAAATATGAGGTAAAAGTTGTTTTCTCAATCACATGATTCTATTGTATTTCTTTAGGGCCACTAGGAATAAAATTTGCAAATTAAATGAAAAGGGAATGCTCATGTTACATTTAAGGGCTTAGAAAATGATAATGTGATTTTTTTAGCTCAAAAAATTATCATGAAAATAAAAATATATTAAAAGGAAATCCACAAAAATTAATCGAGATCAATGCAATAAAGAATTCAGACACTTAGTATTATAGTCCAATGAATAGAACTGTTTGGGTTTAACAACAATAAAAAAATGGCCTATTTGTGGTGATTTCCTTTGGTTTGAGCATGGACAAATTTTCTCTCCACTAAGAATGGGTTCTTTTATTCTCAGTTTCATTCAGGTAATAGTGGACTCAACTTTTCCTTAGTACTATGGAATACCATGCTGCGGAAATGGCTTCAAATAATGAGCACTGGAGGGGTGAATGAAATGCTGCTCATGTTTACACTGGCACATAGGCACAAACAAAAGCTCCAGCACACCAGCAGCATTCTGTTGATCTGCTGATTTTCTCCGATATGGTTCCTGCCGAGACACAATAACAAGGGAAAATAACAAAAAGTCAGCTAAAAGATCTATTATAGGAATGGCAGGCAATTTTTTTTTTAAATAAGACTATAATATGTTCATATAGTGCTGAAATTCACCTACACTGGTCAAAATAATTCATAAAGATGAAGTTTCAAGTCTATTGAAAGTATTGCCACAGGGAACTCTACTGGCACATGTCAAATAATACAGTCCAAGGGCGCCCAAGTTTAGTCTAAAAAGGAGACGTTTATTATCTCTGCTACCGTCCGTACCCACCACCCCATTCAAGTTTATAGTCAGAGGCAGCCAGTAGTAAGTCACGTTGCCAGAAATGATCACAATTCATAATGGACATGTAGTGTATAACACGAATGGAGTCATTTTCAAACCTGTGAACTTCCTTATCCCCCTTTTTATGAAACAATGATAATTTTAGATTAATTTACAAGATTTTCTATCAGAATACTGAAGTCAATACCAGGTACATAGCTAATCTTCTCATCTCTAAGAACATTAATTTTGCATGAACATTTATTAAAAATTAAATTCCCATAAGTTTTAGAAAAAAGGAAGGAAATGACTTAATCTAGGATTCCCTTAATTAGTCATAAGGTTCCTGTATTTCTATAAATAGCTCAACATCAGTTACCAGAATGGAAGACGTACCAGATTTTGCAATGATTTTTTTCTAACATCTTAGTAATGAGTCAACAGCACTGCTACATGCCATAGTGCTGGTAGGTACATTACAAAGGGAAATCTAGGTATAGGAAATGGCTGGCCTTAACACCCAAATTGGTAATGGAGTAAAGCAAAAGCCACACAAAAAGTCATGTAATGAATTTAATGACACTCTGCTTTGTCTCTGCTGGATACCACTGGCCTCCCTCTAAACATCCTATTCATGACACTCACAATACTAGTAGCGTCATTTTTACCAACAATTTTCAATTTGCCCTGACTCTTTGAACAAATTATATCATTCAATAACTATAATTGAGAGTTGGAACAAAGGTAAGTTAATGGCTCAAAATATTTTTTTAAATTTCTATGTAAGTTCTCCTTCCTCTACAACCATGACTCTCCCGTGCTTATCACCTAATTCCTATCTTCCTTTCTATTTTTTACATTAGGTAGAAGAAAAGTCAAAGGAAAGTAGGAAGATTGGAAGGAAAAGAGAAATTCAGTAACAATTGGTGGTCCATGAGGCCCAATACCAGAATTTGCAATATCATTCTATCAAAGACATGATGATTAGAAAAGACTCAAAAATAATTTGTCAGTGAAACCATATTAGGGAACAGTCTCAACTTTAGATGACAGAATTTAAATTCAAATACTCCTATGTGAAAAGGCAATGAGGCCTAAAGGAAATGAAGTTAGCAAAGGATAATAGTGAGTAGGTTAATCAGCCACCTTTCAGGTGCAATTGAAAGAAATCTAATACAAGATGGCTAAAGCAAAAATAAATAGATTTTTTAAATTATGTAATTAAAAATCCAGGGAGAGTCTAGCTTCAGGAGTGGTTTGAACCTGGGACTCAAACATCTTCAAGATTCTATCTCTCTTTCCCTGTTCTTCAGCTTTATTTTTTTCTCAGTAGCTTCTTTCTTATCTTTCATCCTAATAGCTCAACTGTCCTAGAAGAATAAAAAGAAAGCTTCACCTTCTCAGTATTGCCAATGAAAACATGCAGGTGTGAGTTCCACCGGCCAGGGCAAGGTCATATACACATACATCCCTGTAATAAGGGGAAGTGAAGGGAGGGGGCCTATATTGGCTCCACTGGAAACTTCATGGTCTGAGAATTTTCCAAAAGAAAATTAAAGTGCTGTTATCCCAACAGAGAGGAATCGACATAGCTCAGAACAAAAGATAGCTCCCATTATTACATAATTTAAAAGAACTAAATTAAATTTTAGGATATCTATATACTTAAGGAAGAAAAGCCATTTACATATATATATATATATATATATATATTTGGGTTAATATAACAGAATTGCTAATTGTCCCCAAGTCTCTATTTTCACTTTCTTTGGGTAATAGCTTCCCCAAGTTTTATCTGATACATGGCCACCCTTACAGCTAGGTGTAGCTGTTTGACTAAGTTTGGGCTGATGGAAATGAGAGAAAATCTTATGTGCAACTTTCAAATCATCTTCTCAGAGATGAAGATATTTCCAGAAACTAGTGCCACAACTTCAGCTGTCACCTTGAACCAAGATCTAGAAGCCACATATTGAAGATGGCCAAGTTGACCAAATAGCCTGGATTACTAAATGGCCTGGTGGAATAGAAATGTTTGCCCAAACTAAAATGCCCATAATCTACCCTTGGACTTTTACCTGAGACAGAAATAAGTACCTTATCCATCTAGCTTCTGTGTCTTATTTAAGCCTCTGTATTGGGGGGAGAATTATTTAATCTGTACCCTAAATAATACATCAAAAGACTCACTATGGCCAAGTTATAGAGAAAAATAACATAATGGATCCAGAAGAGTTTATGAGTACATTGAGTACATTTTATTATTATTTAAGCCTCTGTATTGGGGGGAGAATTATTTAATCTGTACCCTAAATAATACATCAAAAGACTCACTATGGCCAAGTTATAGTGAAAAATAGCCAAATGTATTTTAACATAATGGATCCAGAAGAGTTTATGAGTATACTGAGTACATTTTATTATTCATTAATAGTACATATAGTAGTATTTTCTATAACCACAATAATGGGATATATAATAACATGTTTTTAAATATTTATAAGGTTAGAGTCTTATGCAATTAAAAAGGATAACAGCCATCTCTGAGTAGTAGAATTAGACATTATTTTTACTCTCTTCTTCCTGCTTGTTTTCATTTTTTAAGTTTTTGAAAATTAACATATATGTTTGAAGTAAAACAGGTTATTATCAATCTTACATAAGAGAAGGAAATGGCTTTTCCCAGGGAATTCTGTTCGAAAAATTAAGATACATTTACTGCTCAGTGAAAGATGATGTAGCAATGGTCAAGGGCCAAGTAAATAATCTCAGATACTGTGGCAGATTGCAAAAATGGTCACAAGTACTTCCCATTTATGTTTCCATGTCCCTTTGCAATGTGACATTGCAGTCCCTTCCATCAGGAACTAGAATCTATTCCTTAACCTCTTGAAATCTGAGTCTGGCCATATGACTTCCTGTGGCCAATGAGACAATTAGCAAATATGATATGAGCCAAAGCTTGAAAAGTATTTGTACATGGAAACTTTCTCTTTCGTGATGCTCTTGGGGACCTTAAAAATACCACATTAACAAGCCTAGGCTAGCCTGCTGAATAGTATTATAACATGTGCCCAAGTTATCCCTGTTACCCTAGACGACACCAAATCAATCACCAGACTTGTTGAATGAGGCCATACTAGACTGTACAGTCCTGGTCATTCTAGCCCAGACCAGAAAAGTTACCCAAAGGATCCACACAAGTGTGAGACATAACCGTAGTGGTTTAAAGCCCCTAAGTTTTATGGTTGATTGTTAAGTACACTGTTAAAGAGAAGATGTCCTCTAGTTGCATTATTTTGAAGAGTAAAGTACATGTTGCACAAATTTTATTAGTAAAATGAATTTACCTGTGAATACATATCACCGTTTGAATTCATTTGGCCTACATCATAGGGGAAAAAATGACTAAAGCAAGAAATTTGAAATTGAAGACAATACACAATAGCAATAATGAAAAGGCATTTTAAACATTACAAGGTTAAAAAAAATCTTCAATGAATTCCAAAAAGTAAAAAAACAAAAATAAATAAAAGTTAGAAGGTACAATTGGCATTATGCAATATTTTCAGAATTCTCAGGAGAGATGTAATGGGAAGAAGAACCATAGATGGCTTGAGTAGAAAAGGAAGTTAGACTTCACATAATTAATTCATGTACCTTGCTTTACAGTTAAGGAAACTGAGACTTGAAAAGGTGAAGCAGTTTCCTATATTTTACACAACCTATGCCAACTCTTAAAAAATGCTTCACTACATCGTGAAAGTCTCTTGATTCTAACTCCAAATTGCCGAACAGTTTCAGAACTTCAGAGATAATGGATTTAGGAATTTTGAATCATAACACTTTCTGTCACTAGGTAAGAACTCAACATAGGACAGTCACAACAGTCCCTTTAAGGACATAACAAGTTCACAGCTGGTTTAGACATGGGTTCAGTTCCAAAACTCTTCCTCCAAAATCCAAAAAAGAAAATCTAGTTAGACATAATTTTGAAGTCGGGTAATAGATGCATTCCTATTGGCAATTAGAGATAACAAGAACTTTGTTAAAGCCTTAGATTTCTTTTCTGCCATACACTCTTAATGAAAATGTGTATGTCTGAAATGAAAATCTTCTATAATTGCATGCTCAATTTATTGCCATAAACCAACCATCTCATAATACTGGCTTAAAACAACAATTTATTATTTCATACAATTATGCAGGTTTATTCAGAAGTTCTTCTGTTGGTCTCTCTGGGACTTATTCAAACAGTTATATTTGACTGGCAGGTCTTCTAGGGACTGAGCTCAGCTGCGACAGATGGCGCAGCTGAACTTCTCACTCCATGTTGCCCTGCATCCAAGACTTCTTCATGGAATAATGGTCCCAGGGAAGCACTCAAAAAGGATGAAGACTCTAGAACTCCTGTACATTCCTGACATTCTACTGGTCAAAGTAAGTTATATAGCTAACCCAGAATCAAGGGGTTGGGCAATAAACCCCACTTTTTGATGAGGTGAACTGAGAACACTGTATCCGTGCTTTCCAACCTACTACAAACAATTCCGATTCAGTCTCAAGTTACTGATATCTACTTTCTGCCATTTGTACCTAATGAAAAATGACAGAGCTGAAATGAAAATCCCCTAGAATTACACACCTAAGTATTTCAAACTCAAATTTTACTACCGAGAGACACTGGTTGTCAAATACGTTTAACAACTTTCCTAAATAAGCTACTGTATTAGGAATTATACTGAATGGTGATCACCCATCAGTCATTTCCAAGATGATCATAAACTAAGCATTGCCAATACACAATACCACAAAATGAAAGAAGTGCTAGAGTTTTTTCCCACCCAGATGGATGTAAGATTTGAATGTTAAAAAATATACCAATAGAAAATATGGGTGAAGATTTTTTAAAATAATATTTAGGGGAAGATTTTTTTTAAGCATGGACTACAGAAAGAAATCATAGATGAAAAGATTGATAGATTTGAATATATATAAATTTAAGACCTCTGTATGACAAGCGAATGTATCAAAATAGCAGTTACTTATAGCGTTTACTAAGCACCAAGTACTATTTTAATTCATATGATTCTTAACAATAGCCCTATGAGGTAGATACAATTAAGTAAGCAAGCTAAGGCATAAAATATGAGAAAATAGAAGATTGATTGAATATGCTATACTTTATCTATAAATGAAATACAATTTACATTTTTAAAATGATGGTGCACATTTCTATTTACTGGTATGCAAAGAGGGTCATGAGGTATTTATTAAGGAAAACAGGTTTACAAAACTGCGTGAAGAATGTAATTCCATTTTTTTAATCTCTATATACAAAGATTGTACATTCTCTCTGGATAGGTCATGGAGTTTTTTATACCTTCATAATGCTATCTATACTTTAGTTTCCATATTTACTCTTCGTGTATCTCATGTAACACTTCTAAAATCATTTTAAAAATGCCAATCACCTCATTTTTAGAAGTTTAGAGAACTGAAATTCTTGCTAAGCCCTAAAATAATTCCTTTTAGAAAAACCTACAAGCAAGAAGACTTTTCTGCTTCCCATCTCAGTAAATACCTATGTGATTGATTTTTCTGGAAACACAAACATGACATACACTGTTACATAGTAAGGGCAGTTTGATACTCAGAACTATCCAGGGGTCATGCCTCGTGGCTTCCAACACCATATTGCTTACCTGGTCAGCTTGCTAATCACTACTTATCTGAGAGCTGAAAATAGTGATAGAGATGACAAATCACAGCTCCCTAGAGCTCATCAGCCAATGCGATTCAAGGATTTAAAAATCGGTCCAGTAATATATACTTTCAAACGGGTTTCGGGAGAAAGGATGAGAGCCCAGGAAAACTTACTTCATAAGTGCAGACAGTTAGCAGTCACCACATCATGGGCCTTCTTAAGCAAAGATGTCACATGCTCAGAGACAGGGACAGTCACAAGCTGCAGCATGTCTTCACCTGCTGACCGATGAAAATGACTGACACTGGGGCACCAGCTGAAAAATCAATTATTCACATCTACTAGGCAGCTGCCCCCATGAGCAGTGGCAGGTCACAGGAAAGGGAGATTGTTGTGGTTTGTTGTTAATATGCGCTATCCATTTCTCTGGCCTTGAAGATCAACAATAGAAAAATCAATAGACTGCCCTAAACTAAGAAACAGACAAATTGGGCACCAACTGCATTCTAAGTACCTGGAAACCTCCTAACAACTCTGCCATGAACGAGTGACAAGGGTGAAGCACCCTGGTCCCCCATCAGCATTTTCCACATTTGGTGTCTTTCCTACCTCCTGTAGGAATAAGAAGCTGAAGCTTTGTTATGCCTAAGCATTAGGATACTTTTGCTAAAAATGGACCATAGGTATCCATGCTCAAAGGCTCCTCAGCTCTTTCTCATCCATCCCATCTCATTGTCTTAAGTCCTGCTGGCCTGCTAAGTCCTCTCTTTAGGTCAATGCCTTCAACCAGTGTGGCTCGCTGGTGTGCTGTGAGAGGATCTTGGTTGTGCCACAAAAATTTTAAAGATCATTAATTAAATTATTTTTGAAAGAAGTTCAAAGCACGGTGTTTTTTTACTCTTTTTTCTATCAACATAATTTAAGTGTGCCAGGGAAGTTTCACTACAGGTTAAAGTGTGCTGTGAGTTAAAAAAAAAGGTTGAAAAACACTGCTTTAGGTATTTAGAGTTGTATTTTCAAGAGTGGAACCTAATAAGGTAAACAAATTCAGAAAACTCATTTCAGTATTTGCCAGTCATTGTCAAATAAGGAAAATAGAGCTTATTTTGTCAAATTGTTTATGTTTAAAATGTATTTTAGGAAAATAGTTATTTGTATAGTCTAATGTCTGTTGGTCCTTCGTAAATAAAAACTACACAATTATGGGGATAAAAATGGTACAGAGGGGCGGCGCCTGTGGCTAAAGGAGTAGGGCGCCGGCCCCACATGTTGGAGGTGGCAGGTTCAAACTCTGCCCCAGCCAAAAACTGCAAAAAAAATGGTACAGACATTTTGGAAAAGTTTGGCAGTTTCTTATAGGCATAACTGTACCATAAGACTCGGTAATCCCACTCCTAGATGAAATAAAGATTTACGTTTATATAAAAACCTATGTATGATGCTTGTAGCAGCTTTATTCACAATACCCACAAGCTGGAAACAAGTGAAATTTCCCTCCATGGGGAAGGGGGTAGGGAATGGGAAAATAAACAAAATGACAAAGACATGGCCAACACAGACAGAATATTTTGTAAATATTTTGTAAAATGTTGTAATGAATATTTTGTACATAACAGTACATTTAGCTATAATTGCCCATTTTCCCTATGTATGGTGACCTTAGGGGTGACTTTGGGGACACCCTATATTGTACATAAATAGAATAGAATATTGGTCAGTGATAAAAGGACCAAACTACCAATACACAAAGACACTTATGCTGGGTGAAAGAAACTAGACTTAAATGTTACATACTGCATGATTCCATTTACTCTGAATAAGACAAAATCGTAAGGATGGAAAACAGATCAGTGGTTGACAGAGTCTTCAGGTGGGGGGAGAGGCTGACTACAAAAGGGCAGTTGCACAGAGTTATTTGGAGCAATGAATCTGTTTTGTATCTTGATTGTGATGAAGATTTTATGACTATGTTTGTCAAAACTCACAGAGCTGTCCACCAGAAGAGCGAATTTTACTATATGCAAATTGTACCTTAATTTCTCTTCATTGAAAAAAATAATTGAAATAGGATAAAGTACTCAATGAATTCCTCAACAGTGATAAACCACTTTATCTCTCCTCCTAATATATTTTCCTACTCTTTCATCATCTTTGCTTATGCCTCATTCTCCCATTACATCAAAATTAGAATTGTAAACCAATTTGCAACTGGAATGGACAGGACTCTTAAGAGCTTCTCTCTCCTTATGAGGCTCTGTTACCACGGAGAGAGGCACTAGCCAAAGCCAGTGCAGATTAAAAGAAAAGAAGCAGCCACTCAAATGTCAATGCCTTCTTCCAAAAGCTTTCTGAAATAGTTAGACCAATTACACAGGGATATCATATAGAGTACTAAACGAAAAAATTCAGAGTCCTAGGTAGAATTTTACCAAATCTGTCACTAATTAACTATATGATCTAAACAAATAACTTCGCACTATTGTTTTTTGAAACAGAGTTTCACTCTGTCACCTTTGGTAGAGTGCCGTGGTGTTATAGCTCACAGCAACCTCAAACTCGTGGGTTCAAGTGAGTCTATTGCCTCAGCCCCCAAATAGCTGGGACTATAGGTGCCCACCACAAGACCTGGCTCTTTTTTTTTTTATTTTTAATCTAACAAATATTTATTAAGTACCTACATCTTAGACACTTTTTTTTAGGTATTAGGGATAACAGTTACAAATTTCTGTGTTCTATTTCTCATGATGTGCGACAGATAATTTATCCATGCCACCGAGCATAATACACCATATTCTATAACTTATGCATGTAATTTTGGTTATTGTCTAAAGGACCTCTTTTTAGAGATCTGGCTGGTCTTGAACCTGTGACCTCAGGCAATCCAACAGCCACAGTCTCCCAGAATGCTACGATTACACATGTGAGCCACTACGCCCGATCCTTCACTTTTTTTTTTTTTTGCAGTTTTTAGCTGGGGCTGGGTTTCAACCTGCCACCTCTGGCATATGGGGCCAGCACCCTACTCCTTTGAGACACAGGCACCACCAGATCCTTCACATTTTTATCTAGCAAAGTCTTGGCAGGAAAAAAACTTAGTCAAGTGGTTTGAGACTTCCAAAATTGTGGGCAGGATGAAGGGAATCTGCCAAGGGTGTTAGCATAATGGGCATTAGCAATAATGGGAAGCTCTAACCAGTCTTAGTCTTGAGGATGCAAGAGGAAGAACTGATGGTTGTATGGGGACCCAGTGAGATACAGAGCTGTGGTCATGAAAGACTGACCCAAAGACAAAATCACAGCCCCAAACTAGGGAACAGAAAAGAAGAAGCAGCGCACTATTCCTCTCTTCCCCTCCCCAATTTCTTATTGGTGCCTCTCATTAGCTAAACCCAGCAGCAGGTCATCTAGCTAGGAAGAAAGCTTCAGTGATCCAGATCTTGCTGGTCAGTGTCCAGGACACAGTCAAAGCAGAGAGAAATACAGAGTGGATCCAAGGAGTGGAAAGAGGAGGGAAAACTCAGAATAACAAGGACCTCATTATTTATTAAAGACATGTTGTTTGAGGGCTTCTAAAATCCTTGGTGCTTAGGTAAAGTCTACCTAACAGGTGATAGTCAACTATTGAAGCCTTTTATGTTCCCTAGGAACCACACTTTTGCATAGAATAATTCATATCGCCTCAAGAATATAATTGCCTTCAACCATTGGGCTAAAACCTGTCTTTTATCCAGCTTAATCAACAGTAGCAGATGGTCAATATCCTGAGTCAAGCAGAGCTCTCTCAGAAGAATTCTCAGTTTCCTATCAAAACTTTTTTTTTCCTTTTTTTTTTTTTTTATTGTTGGGGATTCATTGAGGGTACAAGAAACCATGTTACACTGGTTGCATTTGTTAGGAAAAGACCCTCTTACAATCGTGTTTTGCCCCCAAAAGGTGTGGCACACACCAAGACCCCAA
>CAUYON010069423.1:0-15921 GCA_963573935.1 Arctocebus calabarensis | reverse complement strand
AATATGTTCCAGCTCCATCCATGTAAACACAAAAGAGGTAAAGTCTCCATCTTTCTTTAAGGCTGCATAGTATTCCATGGTATACATGTACCACAATTTATTAATCCATTCGTGGGTTGATGGGCATTTGGGCTTCTTCCCAATCCGCCCATCTTGACCTTGTCGTGTTCATTCCCAATACTTGACCTTGTCGTGTTCATTACACTGTGAACTAAGTAAACTGCAAGATTGATCAGTCAGAAGCAGGTGGTAGAGCAAAGCCTCTCTTTAGAATTTCATTAATTCTCCATTGAGGCAATGAATGCTGTGATCTGTGGGCTCACCTTGTACTATCTGGCCAACCTGAAAGAATGACTGATTTAAAGGAGTCTTATCTGAACCCTCTTGATTGCTAGACAAAATCTTAAACTGTTGGGAACATCAACATGACCTTCTGGTAGTTAAAATTACAAACTATTTTTCATCAGAATTTTCACTTCAAATACTTTATCACCCCACTGAGGTATTTTAGATTTTGGCAGGAGAGGAATGAATCCTTTTGTGCCTAGCATGGCTTATTCACCTGATCCAAAGCTGACCTCTTAGCCAAAGTGGGGACTTTAGTAGTGAGACTTTGAGTCCTCAAAGTCTTGTTCCTTTCAGCATGTGCTGAGTGAACTATGTTTACACGAGAGAGAATAAGACTTTCAGTGTGATGACTCTGAGTACTGCCTACAAGCATCTGTGAATCCGTTTAGGGGCATTCTTCCTCATGAACAGTTATAAAAGGACCAGAAGGACAGCATTTAGTAGAGCAGCAGTTGAGGGTGAATCATTTTGTCACAGGAATACTGACATGTTTAGATCGCAGACTAACAGTTCTTTGCAACTTTTCCCAACCTCCTGCATGGCTGAGTGTTTCTAGGGCTTTTGGCAGCCTATGTTGACTGTTGAGAATGAACTTGAAAGTGCACCAAGAAGACTGTGTAGCCCAGACACTTAACTTGTGCTTGCTTGGCCACTGATGGCCTTGGTCACAGAGCTGTACCCTCAAAGCTAATCTTGGGACAGGAAGCTAGATCCAGACAGAATATAACGCCATCAGATAGCACCTACTGGTAGAACACGCCCTACTGAAGTCACCCCAGTAATCCCAGACCCTTACCCACAGCCATGCACAGAAATCTCATTTTTTTAAAAAAAGGCTTGGTTGTAGGGTACATGTCGCTGCTCATGGAGTTTTGTTGTTACTGGTGGCTTTTCCCCCAAAGCAGATACTTCCAGAGGGTTTTTTACATATTGTTAAAATAGAAATAAGTTTGTAAGTAGATTTAAGGAAAATGAAACCGAAAACCCTTCTGGACATGCTTCCCAACAAAATAAACTGTGCTGATTCAGAAGCTAAAAGGTTTATACACACTGTCATTTGGGCTTAAAATCTGTTAGCATCACTTACAGTATAGCTACAGAATTACTTTTTATTAAAAATGGTGGCCTCCAGTTCTCTTGACAGGCTGCTCATAAGGAATACCAGTGTCCTACAAACCTGAAGAAGGCTTACTTCAGGACGAAAGGATAGTTCCTGCCCAGAGCCCCTCAGTTTCATACCTGATTCAGCCAGCTGCAAGTTTAGATTACTAGGGAAGGTCATAGAGCAGGGGCTGGTGGGGAGAGGAGTGTGGACTAACCCTGGCGGTCCATTCAGTTTTCACAATAATCTAAGCTGTGGAACTCGGACCTTATATGGTACATTTGGGGGTTCAGACAGCATCTGCCTTGGTGTCAAAAACAATCCTTAATTCGGGTGATTCTCCCTTCGATCAACCTTTCCACTCCATCTGCAAGACCGAGCACAAACCAAGTCATGCATTTGGATTGGGGATATCTGCTTACATACCTGGAATGTGCGGTAGTCTAAAAATCCTGGGTTCCCACTTTATCCTATGACAATCTTGTGCACAATAAGAGATATTCCCTTAAGGACGTATTAATCTGTTTGGAAAACTCCCTTTTCAAAACTTACATTCTCTCCTAAGATGGTGCAGAGAGGAAAGGGGGGTGGGCATGGGAATGATGCCGGAATGAAGCTATAGAATCTTCACGATTTGGGGACCCTGGCTAATTCTGGGGTCTATGAAAGTCCCTAAAGTCACACACAAAATTGTGTCTGTTATTTTCTTGAGAAGAGAGATAAAAGCTTTTATTTTTACTTTTTAATAAAACTTTAGCTTTATCATAGTAATACATACACATAGTTTAAAGGGTGATATAATTCTATAAGACTTGTTAGTGTTACTTGGTTCAATGTAAGCATTTCACATTATATATCGAAGCAGTATCCTGAACCCCATAAATGCATTAAGGTACAAGGTTATGATTTAATAAAAAATAATAACATAATTATGGAAGAAAGAAAAAAATCAGACCCCTGCCTTCCCCTACTCTTATTTTCTCACAAGAATGCCTTTTTTTGTTGTTGTTTTGTTTTGATTTGGTGCCCTCCGTAGAGTGTTGTTGCAACATAGCTCATAGCAACCTCAATCTCTTGTCTCAAGTGATTTTCTTGTCTCAGCCTCCCAAGTAACTGGGACTACAGGTGCCTGCCACACCTGGCTAGTTTCTCTATTTTTAGTAGAGATGGGGTCTCACTCTTGCTCAGGCTGGTCTCGAATCCCTGAGCTCAAGCAATCCGCCTGCCTCGGCCTCCCAGAGTGCTAGAGTTATAGGCCTGAGCCAACATGCCCGGCCCTAAGAATACCTTTTTTGACTCTGAACTAATTCTTTTGGGTATTGACCCATACCTCTAAATTACATGAGACATTGCTACGCTTGACTTTTTAGTTTTAGACCTGTTCTGTCGACCTTCTATGGAAAACGAGGATACAGCTCTCTTTTACCCCCATGTCCAATGGTACATTTCTTTCTTGTGCCCTTCTCCCACCATCTTCCTAATAGAATACTGAAATTTTGGTTAGATATGTATCTACTGTTTATATTATCATTCTAGCTAAATACTAATTACAATTTAGCCACATAATATTATTTCTCCTGCATGACTTTTAATTTTCCTTAGAATAAATAATTATCTTACCTCAACAACCCGCCCCCCCGTTTATATTTTTAATTTTTATTTATTTTGACATGGAGTCTTGCTCTGTCAACCTGACTGGAGTACAATAGCATCACCACAGCTCACAGCAACCTCCAACTTTGGGGCTCAAGCCATCCTCCTCCTTCAGCCCCTGAGTAGCTTAGACTACAGGTCCTTGACACCACAGCTGGATAATTTTTTTATTTTTTGTAGAGACAGGGACCTTACTGTGTTGCCCAGGGCTGGTCTTAAACTCCTGACCTCAAGTGATCCTCTCGCCTCAGCCTCCCTGAGTGCTGGGATTGCAGGGATGAGCCCCCACACCTGGCCTGAATGACCTTTTTAATGGGCATTGATTAGAGTAAACTGACATGGCAACAAATTATATTTGGCAAGTAGATATCAGAAAGCAAATATTTAGACTTCCTGGGCAGGGCATAGTCCTGGGCAGTCTTCCTGAACATGAATAAATAAGCACATGTCAAATTCTGGAGGAGACAAAAGTCGTTCACCGTCGCTAGGTGAGCCAAGGTCATCTTGCTTTAGGCGCCGTCAGGCTGAGCACATGAAGCCCAGGTCAGCCGAAGACTCAGATGTTTGCTCACTTAACTCCCCTTCTGAGAGCAGTTCCTGCCCTTAACTGTGGCTAGTGTTGGTCATTCCTGGAACCTTCGGTTGCACCCTCTTCAGAGAGTAACCGTCCTTCTTTGTGAATGAGGAAGGGTGGGGTCCTAGTGCAGTGGGGTGAGGCAGGAGATGTAGAGGAATCTTAGTGCTTCTTCTACACAAGTCAGCCAGCCCCCCCACCCCACCCCCGCTTCTAGCCCCTTGTTCACCCTCCTCCAGGGGTGCCTGGTGCCACTATTTCCTAGTTGTGGAGGGGTCTCTGACAAAAATTTGTTGCTTCTCAGTTTTTCCAATTGTTAGGTCTCTTCTCTCTTGAGCCTGCTAAGCCTGCTACCATTCACCATTTCCTCACTAGTTTCAGAGTTTTATTGCCGTTGTCGTCACTTTTGTTATCTTTGTTCTTACAGGTTTATGCCTTTTCCAAATCCATTTACTGTCATTCTGGTGAGAATGGAGGAAGGCATCCAAGTCAGTGCCTTAAAATGCACCATCTTCGTGCAAAGTCTTGTCCTTTTAATTTTTTAATCCATTTCTTAAAGAGAAGTCCTTGGAAAATTACTAGTCTGCTTCAGCATGTCCTTTTTTTTTTTTTTTTTTTTTTGAGACAGAGCCAGTACCATGGCATCACAGCTCACAGCAACCTCCAACTCCTGGGCTCAAGCGAGTCTCCTGCCTCCGCCTACCAAGTAGCTGGGACTACAGGTGCCCACCACAACGCTCGGCCATTTTTTGGTTGCAGCCGTCATTGTTGTTTGGCGGGCCGGGCTGGATTCGAACCCGCCAGCTCAGGTGTACGTGGCTGGCGCCTTAGCCTGCTGAGCCACAGGCGCCAAGCCCAGCATGTCTTTTTTACATTGGAGGCAACTGAGGCCCAGAGGACTGATGTGATTAGCTCAAGTTACATAGTTAGAGCATTTAGGACTGGAACCCTGCTTTCTTGATTGAGAGTTCATCTTCTTTTTTTATTCCGTTATTACAAATTCAAGGGGCACATGATGTAGTCGTAATACTTTTATCTTCCTTTGCTTACCAGATAGTAAACTTATTAACACAGATTTTGGTTAATTTGCCTCTGTTTAGTATATGCCAGATTTTGTTTATTCATGCATTCATTCTTCTACTTGTTCTATGAACATTTGAACTATTTTTTTTCTTTTTTTTTTTGAGACAGTCTCACTTTGTCACCCTCAGTAGAGTGCTGTCGCTTCTTAGCTCACAGCAGCCTTATACTCTTGGGCTCAAGCGATTCTCTTGCCTCAGCCTCCCGAGTAGCAGGGAATACAGGCACCTGCCACAACGCCAGTTATTTTTAGAGTCGGGGTCTCGCTCTTGCTCAGGTTGGTCTCAAACCCATGAGCTCAGGCAGTCCACCCGCCTTGGCCTCCCAGAGTGCTAGGATTACAGGTGTGAGCCACGGTGCCACGTCCATTTTGAGCTATTATTAAATAATAAGCCAAAAACTATTCCAGGCACTGGTATATTAGCCATGAACAATACAAAGGCTTTGCTTTCGTGGAGCTTTCATATATTAGGAAGAAGAGAACAACCAGACAATAGGGTGTTTAGGGAGAAACCCAACTACAGGCCAGGCCACAACTGGAAAGCAGCGAGTTAGTGAATAGCGTCAGAGAGATGGAGAGCTGGCCAGGTAAGTCTCACTAAAGGAGGAGGGTGTTACTTATCTGAAGAATTAAGTTTCTGTAAAACTCTCATCGTAACCAAGGAAAGGTTGAAAAGAAAGAAGGCTATGAATGGCCAGGTGCTGTGGAAGGTGCTTTGTTTCTGGAGAGAGAAAGACCAAGACAGGAAAGCAGAAAGTCTTCATCTCGACCCTCTTGTGCTTCCCTTCATTCCAATGAAAGATAATCCTGCCTCTTTACTGTCTCACCAGGGTTCCCATCTGTTCCAGCTGCATCTCTCAGCCCTGGGCCTTAAGTCCTACCTCCTATATATGATCACACTTTAGCCTGTCTAGCTGGTTTTATTTTCACCTGGGCTAAACTTGGGAACTTGGAGAAACCACAGACCTCTGAAAACACTGAAGCCTCCAGATATGCTCCTAATTAAAGGCTGTTTCCTTACTCAGGTCGACTTTGGGGTGTGTGCTTGACTTCTGATTTAAGAACAACTGGTGTTTTCCACTGAGGATTGCTGAGTAGAAGCCCACAGGATTGAAACAGGCACACCTAATTCAAAACTTTAGCTTTTATTCTTTTTTTTTTTTTTAAAACAGAATCTCACTCTGTTATCCTCGGTAGAGTGCTGTAGCATCACAGCTCACAGCAACCTCCGACTCTTGGGGTTAAGTGATTCTCTTGCCTTAGCCTCTCGAGTAGCTGGGACTACAGGTGCCCGCCATAACACCCAGCTATTTTTTTTGTTGCAGTGGCCACTGCTGGTTTTGTTTTGTTTTGTTTTTAGCTGGCTGAGGCCGGGTTCGAACCCTTGGTATATTGGGCCAGTGCCCTACCCACTGAGCCATAGGTGCCAAAACTTTAGCATTCTGGCTCGGCACCTGTGGCTCAACGGGCTAAAGTGCCAGCCACATACACTTGAGCTGGCGGGTTCGAATCCAGCCCAGCCTGCCAAACAATAATGATGGCTGCAACCAAAAAATGGCCAGGCGTTGTGGCAGGCACTTAATCCCAGCTACTTGGGAGACGGAGGCAGGAGACTCGCTTGAGCCCAGGAATTGGAGGTTGCTGTGAGCTGTGATGCCACAGCACTCTATCCAGGGTGACAGCTTGAGGCTCTGTCTCAAAAAAAAAACAAAAAACTTCAGCATTCTTTTTACTCTGTGAAACAGAGTGTTCCTTCCACTCTTAGATTTTCTTCCTGCTTATGCATAGAGCAGCCTCAAATATCTTACATTTTTACAGGACTTTGGAGTTTAGTAAGCTTTTCCTGGAGCATTCCTTATTTTAAGCACTCTTACCCCTGATAATTCTGTTACATAGAGATCATCTTTGTTTACTAGACAAAGAAGGTCCAGCCACCTGTCACTGTCAGCCCATATGCAGAGATGGGGATAGGTCCACCAAAGTTGGTCAGGAGGTCAGCAGTTCTGGAGAACAGCAAGAGTAGCCTCTCCAAGACTATTCTGTTCTTCCGTTTCCAAAACCACAGTTTTATATGTGAAAGTTCCAAAGCAAAAACCATGTTAACCTTTATCTTAAACAACAATAATCAGCATAACCTGTGACTCATAATGAACAATAATCTGCCTAACCCATGACCCAAAACAACATTCAAGTTCAAAAGTTAATCTCCTAAATCAATTGCCCCAAATGACTCAAGATGTATGCTTTTAGGTTAAAGCTGAGTTTACAAAATAGCAAGAATGGGAGAAATAAGTTGAAGGTCACACAGGGCCCAAGTCAGGCCAGCCGTGTCCTCGTAGCACTAGCCCGACTGACTCCATCTTATTCCCACTATGTGCGCTCACCTACTCGGGTAACAAGACGAGGTTCAAGTCCAATTTCTACAGTGCACATCTAGGGATTGTAAAGATACACGTGGAGGGTAGCTTCCCCCCCCCACATCTTCTCTTTCCCTCCTCCTCCTCCTCTTCTTAATTATCATCAGACTTCCAACACAGACTGTTTGGGAGCCACACAGGCAAGTGAGATATCCACAGACAACCAAAGTGCAGGTGCAAGCAGGTTGGCTGTGCTGCGGGAATATAGAAAGAAAGGGGTAGGCGCAACAGTCTGGAAGATGCCTGCCTCGGAACAGGGTTCCTTTCCCCCATAACTTACAACAACCTCCAACAAAGAAAGTTGTGCTTGTAAAAGGAAGATCCTTTAGCTTGGAATGTGGGGAGGAGTGACTTTTGAAAATGATAAAAAGTAATTGAAGCTTTCTCTAAACTGAAGGTAGTCTAGTTCACTCTCCTTAAGGAGTAATGTGTGCATGAGTTACAATTAACCAAGACCTTGATCGGTACAAAATCACAAATAACCCTTGATCTTGAGGAAAATGTCTTTGTTTTCTTTTTAGCGTCAAAGAATATTAAATCTAAACCACCCCCCAGGCATGTGGTTTTCAATCCTGTGCTTACATATCTCCTGAGAAAGAAATTCCATAAATTCTCTCTGCAACTCGCCAGTCCTCATAATCAGCAAGTTCTTGTCTATCTGACCTAAATCCCTATTCCTGCCATTTAAACTCATTTCCTCATGTTCTGCCTTCAAGGGAGAGAAAGAACAGCTATCTGGTCCTCTTTGTAGTAATCCTCAAGGGCAGTATGTGCAAACAGTCTCCTCTGGGCTAAATAATTGAGATTCCGCTCACCTTTCCTTTAAATTCTTCTGCTTAAAGCCTTTCAGTGTTATTCACATCTGTCTCACATAGTAGCTTCCCCAGGACCTGCCGCAGGGAAAGACTTGGAGAGAAGAATCTAGCTGGAAAGGAAAGGCCAATGAGGTGGCAGAAAATCAGATTTGGACAACTCCATGCTAACCTAGCTTAAAGAAACAAAAGAGATTCTCTCTGAAGAAGTGTGTCTTTCCCTTTCTCCTTTTTTCTTTCTACTCCCACCCCCACCCCCGTGGTGCCCAGCCTGGAGTGTAGAGGCTATTCACAGTTGGATAATTGCTCACTCACTACAGCCTCAACCCCTGGTCCCGAGCAATCCTCCTATCTTAGACTCCTGAGTAGCTGGGACTATAAGCTACCACACCTGGCTTTGTTTTTCTTTTTCTTAAAGCATTTCTGGCAAGAGCTAGAGTCAGCCACAGGCTTTTATTTGAGAAGGGTTAATCCTTGATGTCCTTATCCTCCACTTCCTCCCACCTCCCCCAGAGTACGCCAGGTACCAAATGCCTCTTTCCCCTGTTTACTCTCCCTCCCCCCCAAATCTCTCTTCACTCAGTGTGGTTTGAGATTTTAGAAGCAAAGCATGAAGATTGAATGCATTTCCTCTGATGGTCAAGTTTGATATTTATGAGCAAGGGCCCTTCCTTAAACTTCTTACATTTGGCTCGGCGCCTGTGGCTCAACCGGCTAAGGCACCAGCCATGTACACCTGAGCTGGCGGGTTGAATCCAGCCCGGAGTCCACCAAACAACAATGATGGCTGCAACCAAAAAATGGCCGGGCGTTGTGGCGGGTGCCTGTAGTCCCAGCTACTTGGGAGGCGGAGGCAGGAGAATCACTTGAGCCCAGGATTTGGAGGTTGCTGTGAGCTGTGATGTCACAGCACTCTATCCAGGGTGACAGCTTGAGGCTCTGTCTCAAAAAAAAAAAAAAAAAAAACTTCTTACATTTGTTGACTGGGCTGTCTCTTTGCCCATCCCTTCCAGAAGTAGTTTGGTCACCCAAAAGTTATTTTAGAGAAGGTTGGTGCTCCAAGTAATCAGAGGTCACTGCCACAGAGAGCAGAAAGCTGAAGGACCCATCTCCGAAAACCTGGGGGAATGTTGGCCCTTTAAGCAGAAACACCTTCACACTAAACTTTCTGCCTTATGCTGAATTCTTCATTGTGTCACTTCCATCCGACAATGAGAAAATTTTTTCATAATTTTGTCAAAAGCTGAAAGTTTTTTAAAATTTGGTTATATTGAGAAGTCTTGCGTCTCATCTGTGAAAATAGCCACAAAGATAGAAGGGATAGTGTGAAGAAGGGATTTGTAATATTTCCCAGCAGACTCTCAGGCAGAGATTCTCTTTGGCACATTATTAGACCAAAATCAATATAAAGTATTAGGTTAACTTGACTTGTCCAGTGGTGAAACGCAGCCTGCCATCTTGACTGTAGAGAACTCCTTTGCTTTGTCTTAGGGTTTTATTTTGAACAATGTTTTCCATTACCAGGACAAGAGTTTCCAAAACTAGGGAAGTTGAAAGGCCTTGATGATGAGTACTGATTAAAATAAACTGACATGGCAACAAATTATATTTGGCAAACAGACATCAGAAAGCAAATAGTCAGGCTTCCTGGGCAGGGCATAGTACCGGGCAGTTTTCCTGATCATAAATAATCAAGAACACATCAAATTCTAGGAGAGCCAAACTTGTTCACTGTCGCTAGATGAGGCAAGGCCATCTTGGTGTAGCTGCCGTCGGGCTGAGCATCTGAAACTCAGATCAGCCAAAAAAATGAGGGCGAGGGGGTCGAGTGATCTCCTGTTTGTCTGAGTTATCCATTATTTAAATGGGAAATGATGTGTTTTAATGTTGGCCCTGTATAGCCACAGTGATCTCTCTACTTGAAGGCACAAGGATCAGGCTGCGTGTAGACCACCGTGTGGGCTGTAGGGGACTTGAATTCTCAAAGTACATGAAAGTTGCTCAGGTCTCTGCAGGTGTTTTTTGTTGTTGTTGTTTGGTTTGGGCTTTTATTTGTTTGGTTTTTATGTCAGAATAGTTAAGACATTTGATTCCCTTGTAGAAATAAAGTGCTCACTCCGGGGAAAGTGAATTTTTGGTGGCAAATTAGGACAAAATTATTAGAGAGACACATGAAGTGTAGGAGGCAATGCTGGGGAGGGTCCAGATTTCCAAAAAGGAAGAGTAAAAAGTATAGTATTTCTCTGCTTCTCAGGATTATGGACCTCTGCCCCCTCTCCATCCCACCAAGCCCAGAAGAGAAGATAATTGGAGGAAATGGAGCAAGGGCCAGATACACAGGGAGCAGATGAATGCTCCAAGGGTGATGCAAAGTGTGTGTCGCTGTGTGGTCAGTGAGATCGGTGACAGGGAGAGCCATAACCAGACCCAGGGGCATCAGCCAGCTCTAAATTTTGCAGAGCTGTTTTTTTGGCCGAGGCTTTTGAGGGGCC
The DNA here is from genome assembly GCA_963573935.1 of Arctocebus calabarensis. Classification (NCBI taxonomy): domain Eukaryota; kingdom Metazoa; phylum Chordata; class Mammalia; order Primates; family Lorisidae; genus Arctocebus; species Arctocebus calabarensis. Next base: position 5,442 of record CAUYON010069423.1, on the reverse strand, counting down.
CCAGAAAGGGAATGGAAGTAACAGGGTGAGTTCTCCTACTTGGAGGGCAGAGCCTGTGCTCCAAGGTTTTGTTTTATTTAATGAAGCAGCCGGGAGGGTTGCTTATCTCCGGCTGATAGATGTGTATTTCAGCGTGACAGGAAGGAGGAGGTTTGTTCATAAACAGACCTGGCCCTCTGGGGCTTCCCAGATTGCAGGGGTGGGGGGACTGCTTACAAGGAGTTGATGAAGTTTATGCTGCAACTTTTCAAAGAAAATGCAGTATTTTTTAATCAGACAGCCCCGATCACTTTTCCCTACCGAGAGCCATTTTTTGAGGGTTGCACTGAGGCCAGTTTTACTGAAGAGAAAACTAACTCTAGGGCTTTTTGAACTGCTAAATGCAAACCATGTGTGTGACCCAAAGTTCCCTCCCTCTCCGAAGCACTGTGCATTTGGCACGAAGGGTGGGGTTGTGAAGAGAAGTGGGATGCTTCACACGTTAGGAGACCCTCAGGCTACACCAGAAAGAGGGCTATTTGCTGGCAGCTGCAGCTGAACCCCTTCCCCAAAAGGGAACCCCTTCCCCTTTGCTGATGCTGGCCTCCTCCCACCCCCATTTCTCAGTTAGGTTATTTGCTTGGCACAGAGGCTCTCTCTGCTGTAGCTAGGACAAAATCTAGATTTCACCCTCCCTTCTAACAAGTACATTCAGAAAAAGGCCCTCAAACTGCCACGGTCCTCTTACTACATTTTGAAAGTCTCACCCTCCAAACTGCACCCAGTATCTTTAGGAGAGAAGGTGGATGGTGTTTCCTGAATCCAGGTGGTGTGTAGTCGGCTCACGCAGCCCAGATGGTGGTTTCTTTAAAGGTGGCCCTGAAATCCAGGGAGTTTGTCATCAGCTGTCGAAGGTCTTTGCCACTCTTCCCATCAGTCTGCTAGAAAGCTGTTCTTCTGTTCCCACGCAGGCTGTTTTATAAACAAAACAACAGAAAAACCTTATAGTATAAGGTGTTCAGCCATCCAGTCACTTCTGCCCATGGTCGAGAAGAACATCAGCTAACATGGCAAAGGCAGGAGAAATGTTCTTTTGGGGAATGCACATAAATAACTGGTGTCTTCTTTTGCCCTTTTTTTTTTTTTTTTTTTTTATTAACTGCAGGGGAGACAGCAGGAAGGCAGCAAGTTCCCACCTCCCCACCGGCCTCAGAAAACAGCAGCGCAGCCCACAGCATCGGCAGCACGCAGAGCACGCCTTGCTCCAGCAGCAGCACCGCCTAGCCCAGCCCAGCCCAGCCCCTGCCAAGGGCAGGGCCTGATGGCTGAGCCTCCAGGCTCAGGAGGCTGGATTTCGGTCCCCTTGTAAAGAGAGACTGAACGTCAGTGTAAAGACCACCTGTTGTATTCACCCCCCATCCAGGGCTAATGTATTATAGAATCCACGTGAGAAAGCTAAGGCGGTGGCCTTCTCCACCAACCCTCACAGGCCTGGGGGTTTTCAATGTGAAACACGTGCCAGTTTTGAAAATGCTGCTTTGCCCAGGTGAGAACATCTGTAATTTGGGGCTCCGAGTTTTACCTAGACTCCAGGAGCTGGTAAAAGGATAATAGCCAGATAGTAGAACCAGTGAGGAGATGTAGCCAAAGATTCTTTTATCGCTGAACCAGGATGGAAAACAAAAGAAATGCTTTAAGGCTCTGTAAGTGTTCCTCCGTGTCTGACACTCACCTTCGTCCAGACGCACACTCCTGACCTCACTGCCGCCCCAGTGGGGTCTCCCTTGATGAGCGCTGCCCTGGGGATTCCATCCTGACTTGTATCGAAGCAACATTCCTTTTTTAGAGCCCTAGGCCCGAACCAATGCTGGTTACCTTATCAACTTCCTGTTTATTCCCCTACTCCCACACACCGACTGCAAAACATGTTTCCGTGCAAATTTTGTATTTTTTATAGGCATATAGAAATTGAAAACGGTCAAAATCTGGCAGCACAGATTTGTGCCCATTCCTGACATTTTTGTTCTGAAAAATCGATGGATAAATTGAGGCAAAATTCCAGTGTAAAGTCAGGGAGGAATTTGCTCGGTGATATATTTGTGTGTGTGTACGTACAGATATATAACATGTCATCTGGCACATTCGTTTTCTCAGTTGAAGAAGAGAAAATTCATTCCCCTTTCGAAAATGTTCTGTTTTCAGAGTTGCAACTTTTTTTGAGACAGAGTCTGATTTGGTTGCCCTCGGTAGAGTGCTGTAGCATCATAGCTCACAGCAACCTCAAACTCTTGGGCTCAAGTGATTCTCTCAGGCACCCGCCACGATGCCTGGCTATTTTTAGAGCGGGGGCCTCACTCTCACTCAGGCTGGTCTGGAACTCCTCGGCTCAGGCCATCTACCCGCCTCAGCCTACAGAGTGCTGGAATTAAAGGCATGAGCCACCACACCTGGCTCACAGTTGCAACTCTTAAGTATATCGGGAAGATGAATGTTTCTACTCAAAATATATTGATCTTCTTAATAATAGGCCCTTTTGTAGAAACCAAACCCTTGTGAGATGCAAATGCCTGGCAGGTCCCTGGGATCCCAGTTGGTTATCTGAATAGAGTCACCAATTCTGTCAAGACAGTGCTGTGATAGGGAAAGGACACTCATTCAGATCACTTTAGTTCACTTGCCTTAAATATATCCCAAACTCAAAAAAGATCGGAGGCGGATTTTATTAACTAGAATAATATGATGCCACTTTGTAGCTAAAATAAGCTCAGTGATACCTCTATGTTAAAAAAGAATGCAAGGGAAACTTCCATGCTGAATCATTTATTGCCCAAGATGGCTTCATTACAAATTATTTAGTACTCTTTTTCCAGAACTCCCCCCAATGACTTAGAATCTCATAAGCAGAACAAATTAGATCTTCCTGTAAAATATTCGTAAGCAAATCTCACTCCTCTTAAAATAAGGAAGCTGTGCCTGGTTTTCTGTAAATGGAACCTCAAGTAGAAAAGGTTGATGAAACCAAAACCTTACGGCATTGTCTACACAGCAAACAAGTAGGTGGAGAACGGCCGTCATTATTGCCCAATGTGACTACTGCGATGTTGACATTCAATGGTTATAATTTTAACCCAGATTCCTTTAGGCCTGAGGTTTTTCAGTCTATTCATATGTTGATGTGTTGAAAATTTTTCACATATCCCCATATGAATGAAGAAGGTGTGAGGTTAGAGAATTTTTTCCTTTAATTATTATTTTTTTAATATAAGGGTATCAGAGTGGAGGATATAGATTACGCTACCTGTGTTTAAAAATAATGCGCTTTGCCTAACCTTCAGCAGAATGTATTGTTTTAGCATATTCTATGTATAAAAAGTTTAAAGATGTCTTCAAAGAAGACAAAGAGTCTTTAAGTCACTTATAGCTATATTTTACTACAAAAAAATTTGTGTATAAAGATATATTTAAGTGTTTTAGATAAATTTAAGTTACTCCATATGAAATGTTTAATAATTTCAGCTACTGTGAATTCTTTTTGATCAGACCTTTGCTGTTTTAAAAACCCTTTCCATCTTGTTAAAAAGAAAATTAGCTATTAGGAGGTTTTGAAAGATCACTTTCTTAGATGGGCAGGGTTAAAACCTTCTGTAATATATTTAAATATATATTTTTAAGAGAGATGCTACATTGCCAATGATTTTATAAATAATTTAAAGTTAATTAACAAACTTATAGATGCAAACCAAAAGATTTTTTTAAGAGAAAAAAATTACCTTATTTGTTTGGGTCTCATTGTCATAAGTGTTATTCAGATCAACAAATCCAAGTTAATGAAACCCGATCCCATATTGAAGAGTGAATGTATTTCTGAAATGTTTCTAAAAAAAAAAAATCAATATTTTAAGAATAGGGCTTTCTCCCTAGCTTTCATTGCAGCGTTTCTGATTACTTCAGACTTCACAGTTTTAATACCAAGTACAAGCTCTGCTTTAATAACATGCTGTTATTCAAGTTCAAGTTTCTTTAAACTTGTTACGTTTCAGTGGAACTCATCTATCTGCCTAGTCTTCTGTTATTTCTGCAGGCTCCACCCTTAATTTGCAGAGGCCATTTTGTTTTACTTGTTTGATGGGAAAGCTGTGTTTGAAAGGCTTTAAACTCAAAGGCAGATTGTCTGTGTGATACGCTGTAGCTTTTCACCATGTGGTGTTTACCAGCTGTTACTCTGTATCTTAAAAAGCCAGAGATTCCTTCTATCTAAACTGTTTCTATAGCATTTTCTAAACAAAAAAATGGCCTTTTCCTTGTCTCCTAATAAGATTATAAATATATTTCCTGCACATGTTCTTAGAAGGCATGATTGTGCGTGTGTGTGGGGCACGCACGTGTGTGCCAGCCTTTTCATACTGTAACTACCTCATGGTTTGAATGGTGATTGTACTGCTGGTTCTGGTAACAGAGCACATTTTGTTGGGTGAGTCCTGTATGTGATTTTTTTTTTCCTGTTTGTTTTATCTGGGGGTTGTTCATAAAACTGACAGATGTTTTTCTAAAAAGGACTATTATCAGTTTCCAGATACAATACTCCTCTCTTCTGGTTTTTCCTAAATGAGCCTGATTTTGTTGCTGTTTTTCATCATCTATGAGGGGTAAAAAGAGTACCCTTAAATTCCTGTGGCCAGTTGGAACACCCCTGCTGTATTCTTTTTCCTGTTCAATGTGTCAGCTATTTCGTGAACATGCTTAGATATATAGTTTTGATAACCACAGTTTTAAGTCCTTAATCTGTGCATAATAAAAAGATATATATCGATTATTAATACATATCTTGTTTAGTCATCATTTCTACCCTTGGGCTAATACAAGTTTTTTCACTGTGACTTTCTCCTACGTGTGTCATTGCTCCAGGCTTGCTGATGAGGAAGGAGGGGAAGGAGCCGAGGGAGGGGGTGGGCAGGCCGCAGGGGCAGTGAAGCAGGAGTGGGGTCTCTTCTCAAAAAGACATGGCAGGAGGTGTGGGAGTGATGTCTGCGCTGGAATCCATCGCCAGGCCTCTTTCAGCCTCCGAGAGTCAAGGAAAGAAGAATAGTATATATGTAAGACTACTTCTTCCTTCCATGTGCACGAGCGACCTTTCAGCATTTAGTGTTTCCATGTGGCACCTCTTCCAGTTGCCCAAGCCAGAAACCAGTTCATCTAACTGAAGCATCTTTGGCTCCCTTAGCCCCAAATTAAAAACTACAAGTATTACTCTACTTCTAGAATATCTTTCTCCAAACCATGGATTTGCTCTTCTCTGACTGTTTTTACTCATCGTCCTTCTTTTTTTTAATTCTTTTTTGGGTTTTTTTTTTGAGACAGAGAATCAAGCTGTCACCCTGGATAGAGTGCTGTGGCATCACAGCTCACAGCAACCTCCAATTTCTGGGCTCAAGCGAGTCTCCTGCCTCTGCCTCCCAAGTAGCT
>CAUYON010069421.1:0-13255 GCA_963573935.1 Arctocebus calabarensis | reverse complement strand
CATGCGATCAGATTCCTGTGTGAGTTCACAGATCGCAGTGTGGTTCGCACAGGGTAGTGTGAATTGGAAAGGTGGTGGAGGAACTGGCTCTGTAATCATGCCTGTTCCCATAACGCACCAGTATGAGCATGAGGTAAAAGCGGAGTTCCACCATATGGGCACTGGTAAGTCTGAAATGATGTGGACTGGCAAGGCTGCATTGATTTGCACTGATCAGACTGCACTGACAGGCAGGGCAGTCTATATGTCTCTGTGTGGGCAAAGTTATTGCTGGTATATATTGTTTTTGGAGCACTGTATATATGTATTGGCATTTTACTAATAGCAATTTGGAATCCCTAGGAAACAATAATATCAAGGAAGAGAAAAATTGACTTGGAGTGTAGGATATTCAAAGAACAGTGGACTTATGATTACTTTTTCATGCAGTACAAGGAAAGAGCTGTGTGTTTGATATGCCAGAATATAGTGCCTGTGTTCAAAGAATACAATTTGCATTGACACTATCAAACTCAACATAAAGATAAATATGATTGTTTGGTTGGAGAAGTGAGAAAAGATAAAATATTAAAACTGAAATATATATTGACAACTTAGCAAAATACTTTTGTGAAGCAGAAACAGCTAAATACTTCATCACTGCGAGCAAGTTTTCAAGTTGCCAAGCTAATAGTGTGCACTGGCAGACCATTCGTGGAGGGAGAATTTGTTAAACAATGCCTTCTTTCTGTTGCCAAAGAGATGTGTCCAGAGAAGGTCGATTTATTTAGTACAGTGAGTCTTTTAGGACCCTCAATTACACAAAGGATTGAAGAAATGGGAGACAATTTGTTTGTTTGTTTGTTTTTTGAGACAGAGCCTCAAGCTGTCACTCTGGAGAGAGTACCATGGCATCACAGCTCACAGCAACCTCCAATTCCTGGGCTCAAGCGAGTCTCTTGCCTCCGCCTCCCAAGTAGCTGGAACCACAGGCGCCTGCCACAACGCCTGGCCATTTTTTAGTTGCAGCCATCATTGTTGTTTGGCGGGCCCGGGCTGGATTCGAACTTGCGAGCTCAGGTTTACATGGCTGGCACCTTTGCCTGTTGAGCCACAGGCGCCGAGCCATAATGGGAGACAATTTGTATCAGCATTTGCAAAACTCCGCAAAAAGACTGTGAATAGTTTGGAGCTGGACTGGGCAAAACTAGCCAGTGTAACAGCTGATAGTGCTAATAGCATGGTGGGGTCTAAGAAAGGAGTAATTGCTTACGTTAACCAAGCCATACACTGCCTCATCCACCAACAAGTGCTGTGTAGTAAATCACTGAAGTGGGATTCTGTTATGAAAACTGTGGTATCTTGTGTTAACTTCATTAGAGGCAATGCACTAAACCACAGACAATTTCAGGAATTTCTGTTTGAGCTCAATGTTGCCTGTGAACATGTTCCATACCACACAGAAGTCCATTGGCTGAATCGAGGGAGAGTTTTGAAATATTTCTATGACTTACTTCCACAGATTACAGCTTTTCTGCTTTCAAAAGACAAAGAAGTACCAGAGCTCAATGATGCAGAATGGAAGTGGCACCGTGCCTTTCTGGCAGATGTAACAGGATGTAACAGAGCTACTCAACAGCTTCAATGTGCAACTTCCAGGAAAGCGGAAGCTCATCTGTGATATGCAATCACATGTGAAAGCATTTGAAGTAAAATTAGGCCTCCTCATCAAACAAGTGAAGGAGGAAAATATCTGCCATCTCCCACAACTCTAAATCTGTTAGCAGAAAATCCACTGGTTGCATTCCCAAATAAAACATGTGTGGATTCACTGGAAAAGTTGCAGAAGGAGTTCCAATTTAGATTTAAAGAGCTTCATCTCCATGAACAGGACATACAGCTTTTCCGTAACCCATTTTCTATTGACATTGAAAATGTGGATATGCTTTACCAAATGAAACTGACTGAACTACAGAATTGTGACTCTCTGAAAGATGCATTCAAGTCAAGCAGCCTTCCTAATTTCTATGCATCTCTCCCCTCTGAGACATATCCTAATCTCAGGAACCATGCACTCAAAATGGCAAACATCTTTGGCAGCACCTATGTCTGTGAACAGACTTTTTCCAGAATGAAACATCTGAAATCTCCAACGAGATCTAGACTAACTGATGCATACTTACATCACTTGTTACGACTAGCAGTGACAAATATGGAACTGGACATTGACCATCTCAGCCAAAAGCAAGCCCATAGTTCCCATTGAATTACTGGTAAGCTGGTTGATTTAACTTTATTTGTTCTTCATTTTAAATATTCTATTTGTTCCCATTTTTTTTATTTCAAAACAAGATATGTGCATTGTGCATAGGTATTTGTTCATAGTTTTTTTTAAACTGTAGTCCGTCCCACCAACAGTCTGAGGGACCGTGAACTGGCCCCCTGGTTAAAAAGTTTGAGGACCCCTGGATTAGTGGATTTGGGCTGAGATATCATCAGAGGAATCATCTAATTATTGGTAAAAGAGCCCTTGCTAATCTAATTTGCTATTTTATGAATTGAGCTGCAATTAACAATCTACTGCAATATATGTTGTACAGAAACTTTATTTTATAAAATGATGCTGGACAATTAAGGTTTTCACACCATCAAGTTGATATTTATACATTTATAAGAATCAAAATTATACATCTTATACTTTCCCGGAATTTACCAGTGGATGTGACGGCTCCCTTCATTCAGGCTTAGATGGCCCATGTTTTCTCCAGATGTTGATTCCTTCTCAATATGTGTGACTTAGTGAGTGGAGGGAGTTCTCTAGTCTAAAAAGTTTGTTTTATAGTAATTTTGAATTAGATTTTTTGTGGATACTATTTACGTAGGAGCAAAGGTTCTTATAGTTAAATAAAAAGATAAAGGAATGACCTAATAAACACATGTATATTAAAAAGTTTAAAAAAAGAAATAAACTTTTGTGGTTAAAAAAAAAGATAAAAGAATGAAGGCAAGGTTCTCCTTCTCCAGGGAGGTGAGTATCAGAGTCTACTCAGCAGTGCCCCTTCTCTCTTCTGCAAGACGGGGAGGCAGTCAAAACTCCCAGTGCAAAAAATATAATTGAGGGCATTCCATCTGTTGCAATTATAGGAGAGCATCATTTTATAAAATAAAGTTTTTGTACAATATATATTGCAGTAGATTGTTCATTGCAGCTCAATTCATAACAGCCAAGTCATGGAAGAAACTCAGGTGCCCACTGACCCATGAATGGATTAATAAATTATGGTATTAATGGAATATTATACAGCCTTAAAAAGGTGGAGACTTTACCTTTTTTATGTTTACATGGATGGAGCTGGAACATATCCTACTTAGTAAAGTATCTCAAGAAAATAAGAAAAAATGTCCTATGTACTCAGTACTATTATGAAACCAGTTTACAATCACTCACACTTTCATCTGAAGAATAGATCTCAACTGTGGCCCAAGATGAAGGCAGGAGGACGGGGCAAGGGAGAAGATGGGAGAGGTCAGATAGAGGGAGGGTGAATGGTGGAGTCACATCTATGGTATATAATGCAAGGGTACATGTTGGATTTATTAGTACAGAGTATAAATGTCTTAACACAATAATTAAGTAAACGAGATGAGGTATATATTAACCAGTGTGATGTAGTCGTTCCTAATTGTATATGAAATCAGCACATTGTACCCCATAACTGCATTAATGTATACATGATCATACACTGAGGCTGGCATGTTTGAATCCAGCCTGGGCCAGCTAAAAACAACAATGACAACTGCAACAAAAAAAATAACCAGGCATTGTGGCAGATGCCCATAGTCCCAGCTACTGGGGAGGCTGAGGGAGGTGGATTGTTTAAGCCCAAGAGTTTGAGATGGCTGTGAGCTGTGATGCCAACTGCACTCTACAAGGGCGACATAGTGAGACTCTGTTTCAAATGCAAAACAAATAAACAAACAAAAATCTTTGTTTACTAGATTGTGAACTTAGAAACTTGAGTTTTCAAGTGTTTCTTCCCCTTTAGTTTTGATGCCATTTCTGCCATAATCTGGCAGAAGAAGGAGCCTTATCGTGCCCTTCCTGCCATTTTGGATTCAGCACTGGTGGGGCTGCAGCTGGAGGATTCAGGACCAGGAGATTGGCAGGCTTGGTTGGATTGTCAGTTGAGATCTCATGATCTGGAGTCATCACAGTGGAAGCAATGGTGACCTTTAAATGCTCTGTGGTAGACGGGGTTGAGACCAGTCACCTGTTTCCTTCCAAGTGAGAGCATTATTCATCTTTGTTCTTCCATGCTCTTCACCATGACTCCTTGTGAGTAGAGGATATTCCCCTGTCATCAGGCCAGGGCAGATGGCTGGCTTTTCCGGGGCACTGTGCTATGTCTAAGCAGAAACATTGAGTGTGCCCGAGTAGCTGCCTTATCCTGTCTGTTTCTTTCCCTCGTCTGTAGTTGAACTATGTGTCCAGATGAGAGCTGCCTCTCTGCCTCACTCCTGCAGACACGAGGCACGCGAGGCAGACCTCTGTCCCATCTCCTGCCATTCTGAAGCCAGTAGCAGCCCCGTTTAATGTAGGAGAGAAAAGAATTTTATTGTGAGCCACTTGAGACTGTGAGCATTGTTAATGCAGGAGAAGCTAAGAAATACGGGAACTCAGATGACAATAGAATCAGTTCTAGATAATGAGTAAATCTGCCTGACAGTAAAAGGATTTAGGGAGAAATTATAAAGAAACCGAGTGAGGAGTGAGACCAGGCCCAGGAGCCACTGTAGGGCAGGTGTAAAATGGTAGAAATTCTGCGGGCATTAGAATCCAAAGTGAGAGGCTAATGGAGCAGCACTTCGAGGATTAATTTATAAATAATTCATGGAGCGCCTTTACTGAAGCAAGCTTCATCCCAGGAACTGGGCACATAGAGAAATGTTTCAGTACTCACTTTTAAGAAGTTTATGGTCTAGTAAACGGAGTACACAGTTCTGTTCACCAAAAACAGAAGATTGTAAGTATACGCAGTAGAAAGGAGGCCCAGATCAGAGAAAATTAAAATTAGTTTGGGTTTGTGAGACATCTTGAGGAAGGTAATACTTGAGTTGAGACTTGAGAGACCATTCGCAGTTGAATAGGCAGAGAGACACGAGTGTGGGGGGCAGGTGCTGCCTGGATGAACCACGCACTGCTCAGTGGCTGGAGTGTTAAGTGTGAACTTGGAGACACTGGTGCCAGGAGATGAAAATTAACAGCGGGGTCAAGGTAAGGGGAGCCTTTTATGCTGAACTAAATAAATTGGCATTTAATCCACATAATAAGACTTCACTAGGAGAGAGTTTAATCAGGAGTGACAGACAGTCCACTTTTTCTTTTAGAAGTATCACTTTAGTAGCTCTTAGAGTCAGCTGGAAAGGACCAAGGTTAGAACAAGATGGGATTTGTTAGGAAGTCCTTCACCTAGTTTCTAGATTATTTAATATAATAGGGTTTAATGCCATTGTACATATGCTTTAAATTCTAAAGTGGGAATGTGCAATTCAAGTGTCAAAACCATTACTGTGGAGAGTTCTTCAGCTCTCTCACCTATGGCAGCAGAGACTCTAACAAACATTTTACATTCTTAGCTTTGAAAAGATCACTGTTTTACTCTGAGCATTAGATAAGTAGCTGCCGAATGCATTTTAAGTCTTTCAGTATTCATCCTGCAGGTACTTACATGAAGAGAATATTGGCATTGAGAACAGCTTGAGAACAGTATTTTACATCTCTCAGCTCAAGCTTGCAACAGAGTTCATCGAGAGCATTGGAGTCTCTCCCCAACCTTTTAAATTCTTCTTTGTTGCCTTCTGTTTGTTGTTCTTTTTCTCAAAATCTCATTAACTTCAACGTGTACGCAACAAGACCCTATAAGCGTAGGAAGGGAACGACTTCTAACTTAGCCTGAATCTTAAATGTCCATCGATAGATAAATGGATAAAGAAAATGTAGCATATACATAATGGGGAACTATTCATCCATACCATGAAGCCATGTGTTTCACAGCAACATGGATGGAATGGGAGGCCTTTACCTTAAGTGAGACAACTCAGAAAAAGAAAGTCAAATCCTACCTGTTCTCTCTTACAACTGGGAACTACATAATGTAGTGAACTGATAGACAGGTGAGACCCTGCGGGTGGAGGAGGGTGCAGATAATGGGAAATTACTTAATGAATATAATTACAGTATTTGGGTGATGGACACACTTTAAAGGCCCTGGATTCACCAAAATGCAATATAGCCACGTAACAAAATTACACTTAAACCTCTTAAATTCATATATATATATTTTTTTTTAAAAAAGAGAAAAATCTGGGTGGTAATGGTATTTCATTTTAATTTGTTTTTCTATGATAGTGCCTTGTGAATTTCAGAGGAATTTGGTTTTAATGGTGGAATAAATACCAGCGGTACTTAAAGGAAAGTGATTCACTGTTTCCAGGAAACTAGTGTTAGTGCTAGTAGTAGAACATATATTATGCTTCGTATTTTGGTTTCTGTCCAGGGTTTGTCCTAACCCCAAGGGGCAATGAAACTTTTTTTTTATTCAGAGCCTCCTTTTGTCACCCTTGGTAGAGTACCGTGGCATCATAGCTCAAACTCTTGGGCTGAAGTGATGCTCTTGTCTCAGACTCCCGAATAGCTGGGACTACCGGTGCCTACCACAGTGCCCGGCTATTTTTAGAGACCTGGAGTCTCACTCTGATTCAGGCTGGTCTAGAACTGGTGAGTTCAGGCAATCCACCTGCCTTGACCTCCCAGAGTGCTGGGATTACAGGTATGAGCCACCATGCCCAGCCGACAATGAAACATTTTATACATTCGCTATTTTGGTTATATTTTCTTTGGAATTTTGGGAGTTGCAACTCTTTTGTTTGTTTTCTTCCTCTTGTTCCTCAGGTTCATACGCTTATAACTTTGGGGATACTTGTTTTGTTAAGAAGTTGGGCAGTGGCTTGAGTTGATGTCTTTTCTTCGTGTCACCACATCACTCTGCTACATTAGACATGGTCTTAGCTTAGAGCTTCAGCATCTTCATAGGAGCAGCCGTCTACACCCTTCACTTTCCGTGACATTGTGACGCCTGAGTTCACTGATCTTGAAATGCTTATCTATTTGTCACTGCTGCAGCTGCAGTGGCCCATGCGGGTAAAGGGCAGCTTCCTTTCAGGCCTCCAGGCCCCGTCCTTGACTCCCCTTCTCTCCCCTCACTTCCTACAGCTCATCAATTGCAATCCCTTGAATCCTTCTACTTACTTGGAGGCTTTTAAAAAAACCCTACTATTCTCTGTGAATTCCCTTTGTTGCCTGCTGAATCCCCACATACACACAAATGCCCAATTCAATTATTTCTTTCATAAGCAGGTGCATACCCTTCACCCCAGGCCCGTTCATGAGCATAATACAGTCAAAGTGTGGTGACTGTCATCTGTTCACATGCCAGTCACAGCCACCCATGGCTATTCATTTATTAAGGATGCAGAAAATAAAAATCAAAATGGGGAGGCACCTGCGGCTTAGTGGGTAGGGCACCGGCCCCATATACCAAGGGTGGTGGGTTCAAACCCAGCCCTGGCCAAACTGAAAAAAAAAAAAAAAAAGCCTGGTATTGTGGCAGGTGCCTATAGACCCAGCTACTCGGAAGGCTAATTCAAGAGAATGGCCTAAGCCCAGGAGTTGGAAACTGCTGTGAGCTGTGATGCCGCAGCACTCTACTCAGGGCTATACAGTGAGACTCTGTCTCTAAATAAAAAAAAAAAAAAGGAAATTCCTTATTCACTTTTGTATCATCAGTACATAGCCTTGCAATTCAATACATATAATTATTTGATAAATCAACTAGTGTAGACTGTACAACATTTCAGATTTTGATGTACCCACGACACATACAGGCTTTTCCTGCCATTTTTACATATTAGAATAAGCCGTGCTGCGTTTGAGTTTGACTAACAGGTGTCCTGGTTTGGACCTTCTGTTGTATTGTCAGGAACCTGAGCAGGCAAATAAGACGCAGAATGGTCCTCATGGATATTCATGAAGTAACTCACATCAAAATGCAAAAAAGGAGGAAAACAGCATAAAAATCAAATAAACGGAGACTGGATAATATACACTTCTCATTATTTAAGTGTTTTTTTATGATTTTGAGCTTCTGTTCAAATATAATTTCATGTTTTCTGACAAAAATATTTAAACATAACATCTGGCTTTGTTGAGTGTGAGTACAACATCTGGCTTTGTTAAGTGTAAGTACTATTTGTTTGCATAGTAACTTGGCAATAGTATCTTCATTAGCTAGAGTAGTTTTAATATATATTTGAATAAATCTATTAAGTAAACAACATATGCCGTTCTTGGGCATATCTTGTAGAAGGCAAGGATTCACTTGTTCTGCAAGGGTAGTGTAACGAGAATCTCTCTTTCTGCCCTGTCCTTGGTCTTGGAAATTGGAAGAATGAATCCATGGGCTATAGCAAGTAAGCGACAGGACAGATTTTACTAATAAATGGATAAGAAGGAAGATAAGACCTCTGGCACAGCAGAGAGGGGCCCATGCCGGTGGCCCACACGGGCCTTCTCTCTAGCTGATCTTGATGCTAGCATATCTGGAATACATCATCATCAGCCAGGGGCCTGTGGGCAGAAACTAATTTTAAAACCTCCCCTGTACAAGAATATGCTCCCACTTGGGGCTTGATCCCTGCTCCCGGAGAGCACCGTGGGTGGAACTCTGGTCGGATTGATTTTTATGAGCTTGTTTGGGCCCACCAAATGTGGCCTGTGTCCAGCTCCAGATAAATGGGTCTTAAATCAATCCTCCCAAGACCCTGTATCAGCAGGTTAAATCTCTATGTGCAGAAAAGTGTTGTGCTGGCTCGTGAGCTTAATTATCTTCTTTAGGTACAGTTTGTTTTAGAGTAAAATTCAAGTTATTAAGTCAACATCTGTTTTATGGCATTTTTAGTGTTTTGGTTTAATCAATGTTTTGAATATCTATACTAGAATCTTTAGTGCCTGTAGTGCAGAGGAAGAAGTTAGCCATCAAATATCATGGAGGATGCATTTGCTTCGACAGTAACCTTTTCCCAAACTAATGGGAACCTTATCACTATTCCGCTTATCTCAAGGACCTTTACGCAGTTTGAAAGCCTGTGCCAGAGTACAGTGAGGAAGAGGGATGTTGCAATATTACAATTTTGTTTTTTCTTTTCAAAATGCCTATGATTTTCTTTGTATGAAAACTAAATGCTGAAGTTTTTTTAAGTAATGCTGTTTCTCCAAATTGCTGAAGAGATTTAGCTCTTGAGGCAGTAAATCAATAGATTTCTTGGGAACAGAATCATCATTGCACTGTTATTGCCTGTGGTGTGTACGTGTGTGTGCTTATTTTCTTACTTACAATATTATTCCTAATAAACAAGATGACCTGTTGTCAGCAGAAATCTCTGCTGAATTTAAACTTCATTTGATAGTGAATATTCAAAACCCTGTGTATGCACCAAAATGTTATTCTCTTGGTGAATTGGTTCAATACAGAGCACTGCATATTCTGTGGTGTTTTCAGGTAAGACTTTTTAAATCCCATATCTACTGAAACTGTGTTCTTCCAAAAGAATATTGAGCCACCCACTTTGCACTTTAACCTTGTTTTATAACCTTGGAGCCTCTGCTTCTGACAGCAGATACTTGACAGTTTCCTGGGATTTAGAAAGGTGTTTGATAGAGAGGAAGGATGGTTATGTTGCACTAATACCAGCGGGTTCCAGAACTCTCATCCTGGAAACAAAAGAATATGCTCCTAGGAAAGCTGATTTGGCAAGCGATAGATGGAAAAGACAAAACGCCCCCATCGGTGCCTTAAGCAGGCTGTTTTCTTCTTCAATCAGATACACAAGAGAAAAAGGATGAGACCAAGTGTTTTCTTTTTTTATATAAATTTATTTCAGAACTTCAGTCTAAGTTTCAGAAAAGAGAGAGTCACAGTGCATAATGTTAGAATGAGAAATGTTACTTGAATACTTTAAAGAAATTGGTGCAAGAAAAGAAAAAGAAAGTGATGTAAGGGGTGCGGAGACAGAGACGCCGCTCAGCAGACCTCAGTTTTCTTGCTGAGAAAATGAAATTGAGTTGTTAGTTTTCTACTTCTCCTCTCCTTTCTCCTCCTTCTTCTTTTTCTAACCTTCCTTCTCCTCTTTCTTTCTTTTCTCCTTTTCCCCGATCAATTGATATTGTTGTGGATTCATGTGCACTTGGGTCTATCTAGTTAAAGATGATGAACAGGTGAATCTGCAAGGTCAAACCAGGATAAATGCTGTAGTCATGAATTTTGTTTTACGATGTTCTATTTTTTGATTGCAGAAGATTAACCTGTAACAATAAAGGGATTTTAGAGTTTGTTCTCAAAGCAGAGAAAACACATTAATAAAACATTACGAAACAAAACAAAATCCATAGAGAATAAGGTTGTTAATTTAAAATCTACAGGGTGACTATGAAGAAACACTCCATTCACCACGGATTGAAGGGAACTTGCACAAGGCGGTGCTAAAAAACCCCTCTAAAATAGTTCTTTGCTAAGATTTTGGTAAGAGTGACTAACAAATTTGTGTTAGGAAGTACAAACCGCACTTGAAGACTCTCCCTTAAGACACCACCTGGAATCACTGACAAAGAGCTTTAAAGATTAAAATTTCCAAGCAGTGGATGGAAGAAAATTGCGATTATGTTTGCCCATTTTCAAAGCAATCATAGCTGTGCTATTTACTATAATTTCTTTCCGTGGTAGGACTTTGACACTTTATATCACTTTTCAGTAATTCTCTATAGCCAATGGCAATGTTGTATGGGCATAAGGGTTATTTTTCCTCCATTCAAAAAATATTTTACAACAGTACAAATAAATGTGATGATTGTTAAAAGGCCTTTTCCTGTCTGCTCAGAGTTTAGCCCCGAGACTAAGTGCAATGTCCATTAAGTTCCCACACATTCTGGCAGCGCTATCAGACACGCCGCTGAAAGTTCCAACACAGGTGCCCAGTGGGTCAGGGTGACGTCACGCAGCCTCAGCAAGAGAGTCCTAGGATGCATCAGCACAGGAGATGGTGTATTGGCACGGTTTGCAGGAAAAGAGAAGACTGTGGTAAAATAAGGTGGGCACCAAGAAAAACTTGACACAGTTTGCAGGAAAAGAGAAGATTTTGGTAAAATAAGGTGGGCACCAAGAGAAGCAGATTATTTCACATTTTTTGAGATAGACTTGAGGTTTAATCTCACCATGCAATGAGATTATGTGTACAGAATGCAACCTGCAAAGAGCCTGTTTGTGCCCAGAGCTGGGGTCTGTAAAGAGACTGATTTCTGGGTTTACCCAGGGCTATGAAGTGGGGGACCCTTGTGTAGCCCGAGCGGGGAAACCCTGTATCAAAAGTTTTGTAGTGTCCCGCAGACGACTATTGTACATATGTGGTTAAATTTCTGCCAAAGTGTTTCATTTGGGGGTAGCTGTGTAAACAATGCACGTGTTCATTACTGGTGTGTAGGAAAGCTATCGCCCTTGTGCACCCACCTTGTCTTCTGCAACCTTCCTGTCATCACTTCTTTGTCTCAGGAGTATTTTTGTAGATGATTAGGGCCTTTCTCTGTAGATCATCATGCCATTTGCAAACAAAGATATTATTATTTCTTCTCACCAATCTATACAACTTTTATTTCCATGTCTGATCTTCCTGTATTAGCCAGGAATTCACACATTATGTTGAAAAAGGGTGACTGTTTCCGAAGAATGGCAGGTTTGTAATATCTCTCTAAAAACTTGGATTTAGAAATTATTTTCAAAGTGAATATATATTTAGTCATCTTAGTACTTTTTTACTAGGATATGTGCTGGTTAGCATTTCAAAGAACAGAAACCCATTTGCATCCCCAGTGACTGCTTATCTGAGAATGGACATTGCCTGAAATAGAAATAGGTCTTCTTATTCTGAGGTACAACTCTTCAAGAATTCTAGGAAAAAAGAATAGTAAGTGTTCATTGTGGAGTGTTGGCAGTTGACTTCAGGAGAGTTGGGGCTTCAATATGGTAACTTACTGCACAGGCAAGTGTCTAAAGATTTACAAATAAAATCAGTCTAAAAATGAATAAACTCAAAATATAGAAACAATTTCATTTTATCCACCAAAGTTTCAGTTAAATAAATGAATGAGTTTGGTTCACAATATCACTTCCTTTTTTGTGTGTCCAAGAACCAAGCAAGGCATGGAGTGGAATAAATGGAATAAAGTGATCTGGCTGTTATAGAGAACGTGCTTCTCATGTGAGTCTCGCTACTTTTGAGAGTAGAACAGTTGGAGTTTTCACTGTCACGGATGATGCAATGTTAACTCAAACCACGGATTTGATTTAGAGGGACATATTTGGGCTGTGAAACTAGAGAATGTAAGAGTGTGAAAGTCATTAGTTTAGGACATGACCAGATCCAAGATTTGAAATGACAGCATTATTTGAAATGGTGCAACTATTTTTCTCCATTGCTATGTTTTATCCTTTACTATATTTTTATGCTCTTATAGAATCTTGATAGAAATGTTTGATAATAGCCCCCAGAGTCCCATTCATATATTGCATTAGTTGACTATGCCAATATAAAAAGAGTATTTATTTCTCAACAATTTTAGCAAAACCAATAAATTTTACTCCAATAGTGCCCATTCAGTCTCCTATCATTAACATAATGCTTTAGTCAAGAGTTTGGAAGACGTATGTTTGTCACACTTTTATTATAAACCCTATACTCAGTGAGGAATGCAGGGACAAAGCACATTATCTCTGCCTCTGCCCCAAACAAATGGAAAGAGATTGGATTACAATTTTTCAGGTTGTAAAGAGGAGGAAAATAGTATGCTCTCAAAAAAGGAAATGCTGGTTAATCAGAACTAGAATAAAACAAAAAAATACAAAATGTAAAAGCAAACCCAGAATAAAGCAAACAAAAACAACCCGTTCGATGCAATAATATTGATTTATCTTTCTAACTTATTTCATAGATGAAATGATTAAGATTAAGGTACCTAACCAAGATTTTTTTTTTTTTTTTTTTTTTTTGAGACAGAGCCTCAAGCTGTCACCCTGGACAGAGTGCTGTGGCATCACAGCTCATAGCAACCTCCAATTCCTGGGCTCAAGCGAGTCTCCTGCCTCTGCCCCCCAAGTAGCTGGGATTACAG
>CAUYON010069420.1:0-11833 GCA_963573935.1 Arctocebus calabarensis | reverse complement strand
TTATTTTTAGTAGAGACAGAGTCTCACTTTGCTCATACAGGTTTCCAACTCCTGAGCTCAAGCAGTCCTCCTGCCTTGGCCTCCTAGAATAGTGATGGGATTACACATATGCCAGGCAGAGTTTTTTTTTTTTTTTTTTTTTTTATTTTAATTATTTGTGGGGTTTTGTTGGGGGGGGGTGGG
The DNA here is from genome assembly GCA_963573935.1 of Arctocebus calabarensis. Classification (NCBI taxonomy): domain Eukaryota; kingdom Metazoa; phylum Chordata; class Mammalia; order Primates; family Lorisidae; genus Arctocebus; species Arctocebus calabarensis. The sequence goes on along the minus strand of CAUYON010069420.1, from coordinate 11,650 downwards.
TTTGTTTTAACCCTCCACAGCTAGCATATGGGGCTGGTGCCTTACTCCTTTGAGCCACAGGTGTGGCCCATGCTTGGCTAATTTTAAAAACTTTTGGAGAGATAGGTTGTGGCCACCTTGTCCAGGCAGGTCTTGAATTCATAGCCTAAAGCAATCTTCTTGCCTTGGCTTCTCAAAGTGCTGGGATTATAGACATGAGCCACTGTGCCCAAACTTAATGTACTTTTGAAACCCCAGGATGCCTTGAGTGTGAGGGGGTACCGTTCTTCCCGGTCTACCTGGAACTATGGAGAGGCCTCTGCTGCTTGGTTTGGAGTTCACACGTACTGTTCCTCACCTGCCATCCCTTCATGGCCGGCCAGAAATGTGTCACAGTGGAGGACCTACCTGGAAACCCAACCCTCTCTTCTCCTTCTGGTTGGCCCTCTTTGCCTTAGTGACACAGGTTCCCAGTGGGCAGTGGAGAAAGACCAATCTCCAGACACTGTTTTATCTGCCATCACCTGGACCCACAAAGTGTGTGCTTGCATCCCTCAGATAGCTCCCATCTAAATCAAATCCCCACGTGAGCACATCTAAGTGGCAAAATCTGCACCAATCCTGAGGTCTTTCTCTTCTGCTTAGGCAGTTCCTGAACAGGCTGCACTGACTATCTGAGTATTACTTTAGAACTTGAAATAGCTTTTTTCATGTCCCAAATATGACACAGTCACTTCCTCAATAGAGCCATCACTCCAAGAGGAACAGGATGTCCTTGTCATGGAGCCAAGAAGGTCACATGATCAGACAGCCAGGGGCCTCCTGGGACCTCATTTCCCCTTAAACTCTTGGCAAGGCCTTGTCTATGAGAGTCTATGAGAATCCGTCTATGGGAGGCCCTGGCAAGCCATCCAGCCTACCCTCAATCCAGAGAAATTTCTGCAGGGGACAAACATTTGATGAATGAGGGGCAAGAAAAAGGACTGGGGAGAATTTCTGTGAGACATCCTCGGTGACTGCAGAAACAAGTCCAGCACACACGTGCTTCCACTGCAGAAGGTCAGGGAATCCCCATGACTCTGTCATTTCTGTTCCCAGTGGCACTCTTAAAGGAGGCCATAAGGTTTGGACAGGCAGCCCAATTTGCTGATTGGGGAATTCCTTGGCACAGTCTGGAACCAGCTGGAGTAAAGCATGGGAAATAGGAGGAGGAAAGGCTTTCCTTAGAATTCAGGGTCAGGCAGAAGAGCAAAAGGCATTTATTTAGGAAGGTTGAAGCTCAGCCCCAGCGCCTGCTTGGATGTCCAGACCTCACAGACAGATGGTCCAGTTCTATCGGGAAGTAATCAGACGCTACAGGGGAAAATATGATTTAGGCATCTATGCAGGAACGGGCTAGGGGAGCTGAGAAAAGCCTTCAAGAGGCCCCAAGAAGGGGGAAATTAGCTGAGTCAGAAGCCAACAAGAGGAACCTGAGGGAGAGGAACTTGGTCTGTGGGCTCAGAGGCAGCTTGCACTGGGACGGAGTTGGGCTTTTTAAAAAATTTTGGATTTTTTAAATCCCTGGTGCCATGAAAATCTTCAGAGATACAAAATACTTTTACATTTATTTAGTGAAACCTTCCAGTCAACCCAAAGTCACCTTTAGGGTGAATAGGAAAATCCCTAGTCAGACTAGGAAAACCCTCCAGAATGCCAGGAACCCCGGAGGAGGCCCGACTAGTTTTGCTGCTCAGACCCTTCTCCTTTCCAAGAGTGCAGAGGGAGACACACTCTGATAGGACCTGGAAGAATTTCTTTTCTTTCTTTTTTTTTTTTTTTTTAACTCTTTTTTGTTTCTTCAGATTAATATGAGAGTACAAACAATTAGGTTACAATGTCTGCATTTTTTTTTTTTTTTTTTTTGAGAGAGAGCCTCAAGCTGTCACCCTGGATAGAGTTCTATGGCATCACAGTTCACAGCAACCTCCAATTCCTGGGCTCAAGCGAGTCTCCTGCCTCCGCCTCCCAAGTAGCTGGGTTACAGGCGCCCACCACAATGCCTGGCCATTTTTTGGTTGCAGCCGTCATTGTTGTTTGGCGGGCCCAGGCTGGATTCGAACCCGCCAGCTCAGGCGTATGTGGCTGGCACCTTAGCCCGCTGAGCCATAGGCGCTGAGTCACAATGTCTGCATTTGTTATGTAAGGTCCTGTTGTAGTTGCGTCCTGCTCCTGCTCCCAGGAGGTACACCAGACCCTTAAAATGTGCCCATTAGGTGGGAGCACACCAATCCCCTCCCTTCTCCTCCCTCATCCAATTTTAGTTGAATCGAGTTTTTCTTTCTTTTCTTCCTGTTTGAGACAGAGTTTCACTGTGTCACTCTTGGTAGAGTGCTGTGGTGTCACAGCTCACAGCAACCTCAAACTCTTGGGCTTCAGCAATTCTCTTGCCTCAGCCTTTCAAGTAGCTGGGACTACAGGCACCCACCACAATACCTGGCTATTTTTTTGATTGTAGTTGTCATTGTTTAGCAGGCCACCAGCCCCAGCATATGTGGCTGGTGCCCTATCCAATGAGCTATGGGCGCCAGGCCTGAACTGAGTTTTTCTCTCGGGTGAGCATGTATTACTTCATCAGCTGGCTTCATGCTAGTATTGCATACATTGGAAACTTACTTTTCCATTCTTATGAAATTTTACCAAGAAGAATATGTTTCAGCTCCATACAGGTTAATACAATAGGTATAAAGTCTCCATCTTTTTTATGGCTAAATGATATTCCACAGTATACATACAGCACAGTTTATTAATCCATTCGTGGGTTGATGAGCACTTGGGTTGTTTCCACATCTTGGCAATTGTAAATTGAGCTGTAATAAACAATCCAGTGCAAATGTCCTTATGATAAAATGATTATTTTTCTTCTGGGTAGATGCCTAGTAATGAGGACATGGAAGAACTGAAGCTGGTCAGCTGCCAGGTGAGGTCACATAACTTTTTTTTTTTTTTTTTGAGACAGAGCCTCAAGCTGTCACCCCAGATAGAGTGCCGTGGCATCACGCTCATAGTAACCACCAATTCCTGGGCTCCAGCGAGTCTCTTGCCTCTGCCTCCCAAGTTGCTGGGACTACAGGCACCTGCCACAACGCCCGGCCATTTTTGGTTGTAGCCATCATTGTTGTTTGGCGGGCCTGGGCTGGATTCGAACCTGCCAGCTCAGGTATACGTGGCTGGTGCCTTAGCCTGTTGAGCCACAGGTGCCGAGCCGAGGTCACATAACTTTGATTCGTGTCTGGGATGTGGAGAGAACTGCTTGACCACATGCTGGACAGCGGGTTGCATTGGTTAGCACACACAGTTGCAGACAGAGTTCACTCCAGCCAGTTTAAGCAGGAAGGAGTTTACTTGGGGGATATTGGGAAGATCCGAGAATTGTCAGAAGGGCTGGACCAGTGGTTCTTAACCTTCCTAATGCTGTGGCCCTTTAATACAGTTCTTGTGGGTTGTGACCCACAGGTTGAGAACCACTGGGCTGGAGAAATAGGCACTAGGTTGAACTGCAAATAGCTCTTAGAGCCACATTGTAAGATTGGGTTGGTAGGGACCTACTGTCACCACCAACTGGGAGCCACGCTTGCCTCTGTTCCAGGCAAGAAGCTTCCACTGCCATCTCCAACCCCAGACAATGTTGTATCTGCCACGACCTGGACCCACAAAATGTGTGCTTGCAACCCTCAGGTAGCTCACTTCTAAATTGAAGCCTCATGTGAGTACATCTGAGTGGCTACATCTAAGCTATATGTCTGTACCCAGTAGTAGAAGGAACTGAGAAATGTCTACATCCACACCCATACGTACACTCAACGTGAACATCCTCAAATGTGGAGCGATTGTACAAATGCTTTCGGAAGTCAGGAATGACAGGTACTAACTATGAGGGGGTCTATGGACTATGGCTTGGAGTGTTCAAGAAAAGGTAGTCTGGGGAGGTGCCTGTGGCTCAAAGGAGTAGGGTGCTGGCCCCATATACCAGAGGTGGTTGGTTCAAACCCAGGCCGGGCCAAAAACTGCAAAATAAACAGACAAAAAAAAAAAAAAAAGACATATACAAGAAAAGGTAGTCTGCAGAACGTGCCCACTGTGTGGGTAAAGTGACAGATTCCCCAGTGGGCCCCCTTATATTGTAGTAAGCTTGGTTTATCTTAGGCAAAATGGAGAAGTAAGAAATGCTTGTTCAGGTTCTTCACTCAATCAAGTAAAACTGTCATCACCATTTATTTATTTTTAAGATTCTTTCAAAAAGAGATTTGAGTCAACCAGGGTATTGTTTTGCATACTGCAGTACTGGTTCATTCTGGGCATTGTGAAAGACACAAGCAGTAACACACTTGGCTTCCAGTCTTCCTTTTCTTTTTTTCTGCTCCTCTTCCCCTCCGGTCTTGATGGGGAGCGAGGGAAACATACTCACACCAGTGTTGTAAGCATCCCAAGCCCTAAGTGATGAACATCAGATGAACGGTGTGGATGAGTGATCAAGTTGCTCAGAGGAGAGCTGTGGTTCAGAGTAGTCAGGTTGCCTTTTTAAAGGAGACAGCACCAGAGTTAGCCCTTGAACAATGGGTGGGATTTAGATAGACAGTGCAGAGGAAGAAGCTGTCCTGAGGGGTAGGAATGAGGTGCGTGGTGCTTGGATTGGGTGGAGAGTGTGCCCTGTGGGGACAGTTGATGGTCAGTTGTAGGTCTGGAAGCAGGGCAGCATTTGAATAGAAGGATTGTCAGTGATAATGGTAGAACTTGGATTAGGGCTGTATTTTAGAGAATCTCGATTACCCCATGACTTAGTCAGGACTCATTTAGTTTCAAGTGATAGAAATCCAAATGAAATTAACTTAAGATAAAAGGGACTTTATCATTTCATCTAATTAAAAAGCCCAAGGGCACGAGTTTGACACACAGCTAGATCCAGGTTCTCAAAAGGTATCATCAGGACTCAATCTCTCTCTCTTTTTTTTTTTTTGGAGACAGAGTCTGACTATGTCGCCCTTGGTAGAGTGCTGTGGCATCACAGCTCATAGCAACCTCAAACTCTTGGGCTTAAGTGATTTTCTTGCCTCAGCCTCCCAAGTAGCTGGGACTATAGGCCACAATGCCTGGCTATTATTTGGTTGTAGTTGTCATTGTCGTTTGGCATGCTTAGGCTGGGTTTGAACCTGCCAGCTCTGGTGTATGTGGCTGGTGCCCTAGCAGCTGAACTACAGGCACTGAGCCAGGACTCAATCTCTTTTTTTTTTTTTGAGACAGAGCCTCAAGCTGTCGCCCTGGGTAGAGTGCCATGGCATCACAGCTCACAGCAACCTCCAATTCTTGGGCTCAAGTGAGTCTCCTGCCTCTGCCTCCCAAGTAGCTGGGACTACTACAGGCGCCCGCCACAACGCCTGGCCATTTTTGTTTGGGTTACAGCCATCATTGTTGTTTGGTGGACCCGGGCTGGATTCGAACTCGCCAGCTCAGGTGTACGTGGCTGGTGCCCCAGCCCTCTGAGCCACAGGCGCCGAGCCTCAATCTCTTTTTAAAATTTTTTTTACTTTTTAAAAAATTTTGCAGTTTTTTGGCCAGGGCTGGGCTTGAACCTGCCACCCCTGGTATATGGGGCTGGTACCCTACCCCTTGAGCTACAGGCACCGCCCCAGGACTCAATGTCTTTATACTTCTCGGCCCTGGTTCATCTGTGCTGGGTTAATTTTCCAGTGGGCTTTCTCCATGGTGTCCTGGTCAATTCTAGGTCTCTGTATTTTCTCAGCTCAGCAATCTCTTACCAAATATTTCCAGAAGAATTCTCAGAACAGAGGCTTGTTGATGGTCAGTCGGGGTCAAAAGCAACTACCCTCTAGGCCCACTGGAGCTATACCCCCAGCCAGGGGGATTCAGAATGTCTTGCTGACTAGATCTGGGGTGTGGTCCCAGAGGGCAAGTTCAGCTCTCCCCCAGCCACATGGAGAGATGGTTACTGTAGCAGACATCAGGGCCCCATGCTTCTCCCCTCGGCTCTTACCATCTCAGTGCATGCTGCTCAATTTCCAATCATTCACACCTGCATCTCTTTGCTGGAGAACATGAGCCTTCTCTGACCACCAGAGTCTGCTCTGAATGCATTTAAGAAAGTCCAGAAATTCCAGAGAGTGAACACCTTCTAGAAGCAGACTTCAACCAATGGCTGACAGAGTTGGTGTATACATATCCCAGCTCTCTTTTCTCCTGGGTGGGATGACTCTGAGGCTCACGTTCTACGGTGTTTCTCAGAGTTCCCCAGTGGGATTAAGTTCCACTTGAAAGATGATATACTCTTTATTGACTTCCTTCCTTCCCCATCTCACTTTCCTACTTTCCTACTGGTGTTTCCTGGAATTGCCTCCCAAATAAACTATTCACACTTGAATCTGTGTCTCAGGGTGTGCTTTTGAGTCATCTAAATTAAGATATTCCCCAGGGAAGACCAGGTGCTATGGCCACAATAATGAAAGTAGATGTCAACTTCCTATGATTAAAGATTTGGGCTTTAAAATTTTTTTTCCTAGGACTGTACTTGTCTACCTCCTCTTAGAGATAAGTGAGTCTCTTGAGGGGGAGGGCACAACTTTTTCACTCTCATGGTTCCAGAACCTGGTGCACAGTGGATGCTAAAACAACATTTGTTGAATGGAATTGAATTAAACTGTTAAAGAATTTTATAAACCCAGAACTGGAAGAATGTAAGTCTTTCCCCACCGCACACAATGATTAAATAACTTGGTGGTAGTTGGGGTAACACATGAGGGAAGGGAAACTGGAGAGATTAATTCACAGGAATCACAGTAGTTTGTGCCTGATGTGGTAATAATTGGGCCCAGGTAGTGGATATGGGAGTGTGAAGGAAAGGTCAGAGGGGTGAGTTTGGGTGGCAGTGGAATATGGACAGGAGAGGGGACATGCTGAGGTCTCAGCCTTGATAAGGAGAATGAAAATTGCCTTAGGAGGTGTTCATCACAGCTCATCTGGCCATGACATAGCACAGAGGCCTCGTGCCCTATTGTCAGGGAAGGAAGTCCTGACCATAGTCCCTGTTTCTGGGGAGGAAAAGAAGTGGGGTGGGGGTGTCTGGAAAAGGAGTTATCCAAAAGTGAAAATTTGTTAAGGCCAGTGATGGCTGGTTTTATGCATCAACTTCACTGAGTCATGGGGGTACCCAGATATTTGGTCAAACATTATTCTAGGTGTTTCTGTGAGAGTGTTTTTGGATGAGTCTATCGTTTAAATCAATAGACTGAGTAAAATGGACTGCCCTCCCTAACATGGGTGAGACTAATCCAAATAGTTGAAGGCCTAAATAGAACACAAGGCTGACCCTTTCCTGAACAATAGGAAATTCTTCCTGTTTCACAGCCTTCAAGCTGGGATGTTGGTTTTTAGGTTTCTTTCTTACCTTTGGATTCAAACAGAAACATCATCATTTTCTGGAACTCCAGATTCTGAAATGCTGGACTTATCAGTCTTCGTAATGGCATGAACCAATTTTTTTATAATGAATCTCTTTCTTTCTCTCTATACTTCCTATTGGATCTGTTTCTTCTGAAAAAACATGACTAATACAGAGTCTGTGCTTCAAAGAGTAAAATTAAATGGTGGTTGATCTTAGCCTCCAACTGGGAAGACCTTTGGGTCTACCAGAAGGATGGGATGATTGGTGTTGGGGGAGAATTCCCAGGTGTGACAACATTCCAAATCAGGTACATGTTGAGAGTGAAGAACAGGTTGATTTAGAATTTTGGAGATGTTCATACCATTGCCAGGTATGTTTTAAAGCCTAGACTCCATAACTATGTTATGTGGTTGAATATGCTCCCTCCCCAAATTTATGTGTTGGAAACTTAATCCCCAATGTAAGTGTTGGGAAATAGGACCTAATAAGAGGTGATTATGTCACCAAGACTCTGTCCTCATTAGTGGATTAATGCCCTTATTGTGGGAGTGGGGTAGTTATTGACAGAGTGGGGTCCTGATAAAAGGATAAGTTAACCCCCTTCCTCTCTCTATCTCATTCTGCCATGGGATGATGCAGGATGAAAGTCCTGGCTGATGTCATGCTCTTGGACTTCACAGCTACTAAAACCATTGTTTATAAATTACTCAGTCTGTGGCAGTGTGTATAGCAGGAGAAAGTGGACAAAGGTACTTTATTTATTTATTTTATTTTATTTTTTTTGAGATAGAGCCTCAAGCTGTCACCCTGGACAGAGTGCCGTGGCATCATAACTAACAGCAACTTCCAATTCCTGGGCTCAAGCGAGTCTCCTGCCTCCGCCTCCCAAGTAGCTGGGACTACAGGCGCCTACCACAACACCCGGCCATTTTTTTGTTGCAGCCGTCATTGTTGTTTGGCGGGCCCGGCCTGGATTTGAACCCACCAGCTCAGGTGTACGTGGCTGGCGCCTTAGCCCGTTAAGTCACAGGCACTGAGCCACAAAGATACTTTATTATAGGTCATGTTGCAAATCTAAGATGAGTTTTGCATTATTCTTTGGGAGATATAAGAAAGAGCTCCCAAATTTCCCTCAGCTAGCCACCAACACTCAAGAAGCCCTCTTAAAGTCGGGAACAGAGTTTAGCCAGGAGAGTTTCAGCTTTTATGATCTTGAAGATCAGCCCTTGATATTTGGGGTCTTATTGTGATTGCTTTAGTGACTTTTATGGAGGACTTACATCCTGTACCTCACTTCCTCTCCTGGAGTGATCCCTGACAGGTAGGTGCCAACCTCTTCTTGGTTGTCATGGTGAGCCCTGCTTGGACAGAAGGCTGATGGATTTAATTAGGCCAGCTGTGGAGGTGGGCTGGTGTAAAGGCTGTTTTGGTCCTTCTGTGTCTCTGACCCACCCCATGTAGCCTTGACTATGAGGTGGGACATCTTCACATCAGTCACACACTTTGGCTATAACATAAGATTCTTAGACTAAAAGGGCACAGGAAGGTCATCAGGGGCACACAGGATTGACAGAGGGTTAGAGGAGCAGGCTTGTGAATGGCCAGGGATGAGGCACAAAACACTTAATGGCCATTTAGCTAGGTCAGCCTGACCCCACATCACTGCTCTTGTTCTAGGCCTCCAAAACACCATCTGTACTGCCACCGAACCATCTACTGCCACTTCTTCAAATACCCCTGCACTGGCCCCTTTTCAGTCACTGATCTCTGGTAGGAAAGTCTGATTCTCTGAGCCCAGGTCATGTGCCCAGGGTTGGCCAACATGGAGAGGGTCAGAAAGGGCACCTTCTTACTTTTGTCGTGGTAGGGGGCAGAGGTGGGGAACTCCATCCCTCTCAAACCCCGCAATGGAGAATTGTCCCCACATGATAAAGAGAGTTAAATGTCGGGCAATCAAAACCTCCTGATGAGGTTCTACTCTGAAGAGCATCTGAGGACCCTGCAGTGCTCCATAGGGAAGCCCTCTCATGGCACTTGGGTAGAGATTGAGGAAGCCAGGCACCACCATCGTGAGTTTCCACACCTGGTCATTGAACACCCAGGTGGCTCTGGAGACAAAGACACACCTGCTGTCTGGGTTGCTGGGGAGCTGACCCTGGAGCTGGTGTGGGGCTGGAGAAGATCCTCAGGCAGATACTGCGCCAGGCAACTGGAGCAGGCAGCAGCCTGGGGGAGGGCAGCAAGAGGATGATCCTAGGAGCTAACTGGTGATCACTTGTGTTGGGCAGCAAAGACCAGGCCCTGGGCCTGACACTCCCTGTTCCCCAGTAATAAGTAATTGATTTTGGTATGAGGTTCTTGGGGTTTTTATAGGCCCCTTCCCGTGTGCTTGACAAAAGAGTTCTAAAAAGATAAAACCATATAGTAAGTGCTTTCCTTATGTTTGAATGAGGTCATGAAGGATGGGATCTCTTTAAGGCCAGGGAAGCTTTTATTATTTGCTGTTGTATCTCTGGTGTATATGCATGCAACACAGTAACTGGTGTGTGATAAGTACTTAGTAAATGTTTGTGGAGTGGGTTTGGCGCCAATAGCACAGTGGTTACGGCACCAGCCACATACACGGAGGCTGGCGGGTTCAAACCCAGCCCAGGCCAGCCAAACAACAATTACAACTGCAACAAAAAAATAGCTGGGCATTGTGGTGGGGTCTCTAATCCCAGATACTTGGAAGGCTGAGGCAAGAGAATCTCTTGAGCCCAAGAGTTTGAGGTTGCTGTGAGCTGTGATGCCATAGTACTCTACTGAATGTGACAGCTTGAGGCTCTGTCTGAAGAAAACAAAAAGTTTGTAGAGTGAATGAAGACTAGCAGTTGTGTGGGAGTCAGTGCCAGAATCTGATATTTAGGGCAGGGTTGAGCTGCTGTGGTCGGGCTACTTGGTGGAGAGAAGGGTGTGGGATTTAATGAGGGATCAGGTTGCAGAATGAGCAGCCCGGGCTGAGAGGCTAGTCTAGGGTCAGGTGATTGCTATGTGTTCACCAGCCCCCACTTCCTTTTCCTCTTGGGTATAAAGCTAGATTTCATTTCCCAGCCTTTCCTGCAGTTCAGGGAGGGCACATGACTAGTTCTGACCAATAGAATTTTTTTTTTTTTTTGAGACAGAGTCTCAAGCTGTCACCTTGGGTAGAGTGCTGTGGCATCACAGCTCACAGCAACCTCTAACTCTTGGACTTGAGTGATTCTCTTGCTTCAGCCTCCCAAGTAGCTGGGGCTAAAGGTCCCTGCCACAACACTCGGCTATTTTTTGGTTGGAGTTGTCATTGTTTGGCGGGCCTGAGCTGGATTCGAACCCGCTAGCTCTGGTGTATGTGGCTGGCGCCCTAGCTGCTTGAGCTACAGGTGCTGAGCCGACCAATAGAATTTGGGTAAAAGTGTCACTCGCCACTTCAAGGCCTGGTCCCTAAAACATCCTCTGTGATCCATCACTCTCTCTTGTCTTTTATCTGCTGGCCGGACACTGAGGATGCAGAGGGGGGCTCCAGGCCTTAGGATGTGGCAGAGCCATTAGGGTGAAGGGACTTGGGTCCCTGAGTGACTGTAGGGAACAGAGTTCTTCACCTTAGTTTCTCACTGGTCTGCGATGGGAATGATTGACAGGAATGAAAAAAATCTGTATTGTGTTAAGCCCCTGAAATTTTGGGTTGCCATGAAGTGGTCACTAGCTGTCTTACTATAGGTGACTCATTTCAATATGGGGACAGAGAGAGTGGCGCTGAGCATCACCAGTTAGGGCAGAGCCTGGCTGCAATTTTCCTCCCATAAAGTGAAAACAAACAGACGTGCTCACAGACACGGGGGGAGTAGAGAGAGAGCGAGCTGATTGTTGGATGGGGATTTGGGTTCCTTTTAAAGCTTAAAAGTTGTGTTTTTTGTTTTTTTTTAAGACAGAGCCTCAAACTGTCACCCTGGATAGAGTGCTGTGGCATCACAGCTCACAGCAACCTCCAATTCCTGGGCTCAAGCAAGTCTCTTGCTTCCGCCTCCCAAGTAGCTGGGACTACAGGCGCCCGCCACAACGCCCGGCCATTTTTTGGTTGCAGCCACCATTGTTGTTTGGTGGGCCTGGGCTGGATTTGAACCCGCCAGCTCAGGTGTACAACCTGGCTGGTGCCTAAGCCCGTTGAGCCACAGGCGCAGAGCCTAAAGCTTAAAAGTTTTGAAGTGACAGAGAAAT
>CAUYON010069417.1:0-32304 GCA_963573935.1 Arctocebus calabarensis | reverse complement strand
ATTAAATTATAGCTGTGTTCAATAGTGCAATCAAGGGGTACAATGTGCTGGTTTCATATACAATCTGAACTATTTTCATCAAACTGATTAACATAGCCTTCCTGGCATTTTCTCAGTTATTATATGAAGACATTTGTATTCTGCATTTAGTAAGGTTCGCCTGCACTCTTCTAAGATGCACCGTAGGTGCGGCTCCACCAATTACCCTCCCTCCACCTCACCCTCCCCCCTCCCCTCCCTACCCTTGCCCTTTTAAACGCTGTCGGGATCATACTATAATTTTTCTCAGTTGAATCATAAGCATTCGTTAATCCCAAATGTTTTTTTGACAACATAATATTTTTTTTCTATGAAAATGTTTTGGTGAATGAATGTGTCTGGCTTAAGAATTGTTTGATTCCGTGGAGCAGAAGTAGACTCCAGCTAGGTTTGGGAAAGTGGTATTTTTGGTAGGGAGGTGAGGAATCTCACTGGGGCACCATTCAGGATGTACAGCTGGAGTGTCTTTATCTCTTTCTCTTTCTGGTTTTGGATTTTTTTCTTAAGCCATGAGTTTCTTATAATAAAAGTAGTGAGACCACTTGATGTAAATATATACTATAGTCAGAAGATTTGCTATTCGATATTTTAAGCAGGCTTTTCAGAAGAAGAGGCAGTTAGCAATCACAGCTGGATATGAGGAAGTGCTTGAAATGTTAGCTCATTTAACTCTGTACTTTCTGATAATTGTGAGCTAACTCCTGGGCACACACAGACAAAAAGAGACACTGGACACCAAGAAGGGAGAGAGGGTGAAAACTTACCTATCAGGTACCATGAACCCGGTTCTGGAGATGGGTACACCCACGGCCCGAAGGCTTTCTAGAAGTATCCACGTCATGAAAACATTCACACCTCTCGAAGGTATCCCTTAATGAAAATATTCACACATCCTTAGCATTTTGAAACGAAAACAAAAATAACAGAAACTCTGGTTCCAGACTGAGTTCTTTCTACAGAACTGTCACTTACTAGGTGATGGGCAAATTACTGACCGATTCTAGATTTGGATTCTGAATGAATGTCTCCCTCAAACACTTGCTTTGTGTGCACAGATGTTGTTCAAGGCCCGTAATATCTCTACCTTCCCCATAGCCTCGTCTTTTACATGGTTTGGGACGCTGTAAATCCAACTCTCATCTCAGTTCTATGCCAACCTTTCTACCACACACTTTACTAGTTACATAGTTTGTGTGTGTGAGAGAGAGACAGAGAGATACTTCATAATCTGGAGAATAAATCTGTTTAGAGATTGGGAACCATGAATTGCGTATTTTTAAAAAATAAATTATTTATTTATTTCAAAATATTAAGGGGATACAAATGTTTTTGTTGCATAAATGCATTGCTTACCTATGAACTCAGGCTTTTAGTGTGTCTGACACCGGAATAGTGCTCATTGTATCCAATAGGTAAGTTTTTATCCTTCATCCCTCCTTGATCTTCACCCTTCTTGGTTTCTAATATCTGTTTCTTCTTTTTTGTGTCTGTGTACCAATCATTTAGCTCCCACTTATTACTGAGAACATGTAATGTTTCTTTCTCCATTCTGAGATACTGTAATTGGGATAATGTTCTCCATATCCATCCAAATTGCTGCAAAAGACATTATTTCATTCATTTTTATGGTTGAATAGTACTCCATGGAAGATACACAGGGTGAACATAATGTTCATGTGCTATTTAAAGAACTTTAATATTTTAACTTGCACGTAAACTTTATGTCCACCCTGCATGTGTGTGTGTGTGTATTTACATATATGTATGTTTATATATATGTAAATATATATACACATATTTATTTCACGTTTTCTTTATCTATTCATCATTTGATGGATACTTAGGTTGATTCCATATCTTTGCAATGGTGAATTGTGCTGCAATAAACATTTGAGTTTAAGTATCTTTCTGATAAAATGACTTCTTTTTCTTTATTTAGATACCAGGAGATTGGATTAGTGGATGTATAGTAAGTCAACTTGTATTTCTTTGTGGAATCTCCATCCACAGAGGTTGAACTAATTTGCAGTCCCCCCAATCGTAGATAAGCATTCCTTTCTCTCTTCATCCATGCCAGCACCTATCATTTTTTGACTTTTTATAATGGCCATTCTGACAGAGGTAAGGTGTATCTCATTGTGGTCTTCTCCTTTTCCTGATGATTAGTGATATTGAACTTTTAAAAAATGTGTCCATTTGTCTATCTTCTTTTGAAAAACTTCGGTTCATGTCTTTTGCTTAATTTTTGATGGATTCAGTTTTTTAGAGTTTTTTTCTCTAGCTAATTTATTTGAGTTCTCTGTAGATTCTTGTAGCCCTTAGTCAGATGTATAGTTGGAAATATTTTCTTCCAGTCTGTAGGTTGTCTATTTACTCTGTCGATTATTTACTTTGCTATGTAGAAGCATTTTAATTTAGTTAAGTCCTTTTATTTATTTTTGTTTTTAGTATGTTTGCCTTTGGGGTCCTAGTTGATGAAATCTAGTATATTTTTTGTGATAAAAACTCTCAACAAACTATACATAGAAGAAACATACTTATATAAGCCATATAGGACCCATAGCCAACATCATACTGAGTGGGGAAAAGTTAAAAGCATTCCGCCTAAGAACTAGAAAAAGACAAGCCTGCCCACTGTCATCACTTCTATTTAACAGGCTGGAAATCCTATCCAGAGCAAGTAGGCTAGAGAAAGAAATAAAGGCCATCCAAATCAGGAAAAAGGAGGCCAAACTATCCCTATTTGTTGACGATACATTCGTCTATCTGGAAAAGCCCTGAAGACTTCATTGAAAGACTCCTGGAATTGACAAATAAAATTAGCAAAGTTTTAGATTATTAAATCAATGTATCCAAATCATTAGCATTTATATATACTGATAACAGTCAAGCTGAGAGTCAAATCAAGAACTCAATACCATTTACAATAGCTACAAAGAAAGTAACTGACCTAAGAATACAATTAACCAAGGAGGTGAAAGATCTTTATAAAGAGAACTAGAAAACACTGATGAAATAAATTGCTGATGACACCACCACATGGAAAAAACATCCCATGCCCATGGATTTGTAGAATCAACATCATTAAAATGTCCATTCTAGTCAAAATGATTTACAAGTTCAACAAAATCTCCACAGACATACAAAGATCATATTTCACAGATCTAGAAAAAAAATAATTTTAGTTTCATTTAAAACCAAAAATCAGCTCAGATAGCCCAAATAGCCCAAATAATCTTAAGCGAAAAAGGAATTCTGGAGTCCTCACATTACCTAATTTCAAACTATATTACAAAGCTATAATGACTAAAATAGCATGGTATTCTTATAAAAATAGAGACATAGACCAATGGAACAGAATAGAGAACCCAGGAATAAAACCATCTACTTGCAACCAACTGATCTTTGACAAAAACAGACAACATAAACTGGGGAAAGGAAGCCCTAGTCCATAAGTGGTGCTGGGAAAATTGAATAGTCTCAAGCAGAAGAATGAAGCAGGACCCTATCTTTCATCATATACAAAAATTAATTCAAGATTCATAAAAGACATAATTATAAGTCATGAAACCATAAATATCCTAGAATAAAATGTAGAAAAATCTCTTCTAGACATTGGTTTAGACAAAGAATTTATGAATTGGGTTGTTTTAAAATCACTTTTGGTCTAATCTGCTATGGAGGTGACTGGTTGTGCGAGTCTGAATCATGCAGTCCACTGTCTACTTACCTTGGCCTCTTCTTGGCCTTGGATTCTCTAAGAATGAGGCATGGATGGGATAAGCAAACTCAGTGACTTAACTGCTCCATATCCCCAGGACTCCCGCTATCTTCCCGAATCTTTGAACAGCCTCCATAGCTTTGTACTTATCTGCTCTTCATGTTAGCAGCTGCCTTTCTCTCCTCATTAGCTTGCTTTATATTCCAGAGTGAAGTTATATTTGTCTAGAGTGAAGAAAAAAGAGATCTCTGTGTATATATATATATACATACCTGCAGAGAACTGGGTTAAAATTGGATACTTTAATTTTAGAGTTCTTTTTATATACCTTAAATAATGCATCTAAGAAAAAAAGTTAGAGTTTCTTTCCTCTTAGTCACTAATTATGATCATATTATGTCATTAGTCTTGCCTATTCTTATATTTCTTTTACATGTGTATTTGGTATCTCTAGTTTCACTTCTAGCTACAATTCCTTCTCATTAGTTTTTGATTTTTTTTAAATTTAACCTTCTCTCTTAAGTACTTCAAACTACTACCACCAACGAAGGACCCCCAAAATGCTTTACAAGCTTCTTAAGGTCCTTCAGTAATAAATATTTGAGACTTTACAAGCAGTTGCAATCAGAAGGGGGGACTCTAAAGGGGGAAGGATAAAAATAGATATAAGAATGGAATGAAAGAGAATTGCAGTAAAGAAAAAATAAGGGCAGACTGAGAAAGAACCCCGATGACCATTGAAGTGAGGCGCTTTCAAGGTGTGCAGACAAAGGAATCCACAGATCGATCAAGTGGAGTAGAAAAGTCCACTGGCAAAGACAGCTAAACTGGCACGTCCATATTTTAGTGGGTCACAATAAAAATTGGTGGTATATTTCATGAGACAATCCGAGAGTACACTTTAAGAGCAATGAACATAGTCATATTCTTTGACCTAGTATTCTTACTCCTAGAAAGCTATTTTAGAGATAGACTCTAAAAAAGGAAAACAATAGGTTCATAAAAATAGTCTTCCAAATTATTTACATGGTGAGAATGTGAAAACCCATATATAAGTCTAATTATAAAAGAATAGCTTAATTGCAACAAATCACTGCATCAGAAAATGGATATCCTTGCATATAAAAATTATAGTGATAATGTTGCTACTTTTGATACTGCAGTATAAAAGAAATCAGCCTTAATTACAACTATATGAATGTACGTGGTTAAGAACTGACAGAGAATAGAGAAAAATGAAAACAGTTGATAATAGAACAGTGAGACTGTGTGATTTCCATTATAAAACAAGCCATTTGGTTTGGTAACTACAGGAAATTATTAAAGTTTAAGATGACAGATAATTTTTACATATTATGGGGCAGACAGCAAAGCTTTAAGGGGTAAGTTTTGAGTGGACAAAGAAATAGAAACTTTGGGAGGATGCCTTGCTGTAGAAATATGGCTATGAAAGAGAAGAAGTAGCATTTTCACAGGAGGTAGGTGACAGTGAGGACAGGGGTAACGTGAGCTCGGTGATATCACTGCAGATGATGTTTAAAACAGTCATGTTTTCATTACCCAGGTGTTCAAATGGGAGCCCCAGGTTCTAAGATGTCTGCTTCTGTGTTAACTTCTAGAGTTGAGCTGTTCAATGTGGTAGCCACCAGCAACTGTTCACATATAAATTATATAGTTACAATTGAATAAAATTTAGAAATCAGTTCTTTGGTTGTATAAGCCATGTTTCAAGTGCTCAGCAGCCACAAGTAGCTAGGGGCTATATTGTGGACAACGCAGAGATAGAACATTTATAGTATCACAGAAAGTTTTATTGTACAATGCACAGCTGAAGCTTCTTCACAGAATCTCTACACATCTATTTTGCACATGGAAGTTTGCCATCATCTCATTTAATATAGTGATTACATAGATTCTTAAAAACGCTTTTTGCTAGTTCTTGGTATAGTCATAATAGTCCTTGTATTAATATTATTTTTTTTTACAATGGCCTAGTGTCTGGTTAAAAAATACTTGTCATCATTTTAATAATACAATAAGCCTCATATTTTAAGCAATCTCCATATGTTATCTCATTTAAATAAATAATCTTGTACAGTAAGTCCTCACTTAATGTCCTTGACAGGTTCTTGGAAATTAACAATGTATCATGAAAACTGTATTACCGTATTCCTACCATTATGTTCCTGCTTCATCATTTACGATTGTGCATTTGGGATTGTCAAATGCCTTACAGATTTTCATGTTACAATACTTCATATTTATTCATTCATTTTGAATCCCCTTATTTCAGTTCAGAAACATGAGTGCTTGGAGCCCATTCCAGCAGCTCAGGGTGCAAAATGGGAACCCACCCCGGACAGAACATCATCCCATTTCAGATGTACTCACACACACCCCCAGGTTCCCGCCGGCTGGCACCATGCAGACTTGCCATTTCACCCCACCTGCACATCTTTGCGGTGTGGTAGGAGACAGGAGTACCCGGAGAAAGCAGGCGTGCCTTGCAGACTCCACACAGACAGCGGCTCCAGCCTGGGAAGTGATTTTCTTTTTTTTATCTATGTTATGATAAAAGTACATTGAATGAAACAGCATTATTACAGGACTTGCTATACCTAAAAAAATTGTTATTATCTTTTTTTTTTTTTGCAGTTTTTGGCCAGGGCTGGGTTTGAACCTGCCACATCTAGCATATGGGCCCGGCACCCTACTCACTCAGTCACAGGTGCCGCCCCTGTTATTATCTTTATTCCACAGTTGGTAAACTGATGCTCAGAGCAGTTAAGTGATTGTATAGTTTTAAGTCCTAGAACTAACAATAATAGAAGTAACAGTTATTCCCAGGCATTATTCTGAGTACTTTACATGGAATAACTCATTTGATCTCCCAAACAACTCTAAGAGATAAGAAAAATTACTATCCTTTTTTTTCCAATGAGAAAATCAGTCCTAAAATTCTCTTTTCAAGATTTTTTTACTTGAAAATTCCAAATCTCAATTTTTCAAGAAAAATGGGTTAGCGTCTCAAAGCCTCAGTTTCCTTCTCTGTAAAATGAGTATAATACAAACTATCTTATACAACAACATACTACACATCAGTCAGCTTTTGTGAGGCTGTGTTATCGTACCAAACAATTCCTGTATCTCAGTGATTTATAATTGAAGATTTCTCTGGTCTCCTTGTCTGTTGCAATGACTTTCATATCTCCTTAGTCCAGAGACTAGACTGGAAGGGGCCACTCCTGTCTGGGCCATCATTTCATGGCAGAAGGAAAGAGAAACGGAGCTGGCTGAAACATACGCGCTTCCCAACAAATCAGATGGCCAACCTTGATGTCAGTGTGCCCTCTTATAAGGAAACACGCAAAGTGCGTGGCAATGGATTGGGTTGGCCTCGTACAGGGAAGAAGGGAATTATGGTTAGCATCACCCTTGCAGTCTACCACAAGATGGATTTAAATATAGTAACATACAAAGACAACTCAGTGCTTGGCATCTAGAAGTCTACCACAACTGCAGGACTTTGTATGCTTCCCTTTATACTTCCAGGTAAATCTCAGAGCTTTGAGATAAAAAACTCATGATAAAAAAAGACCACTGATAATTATTCTGTCCTCATGTTCCACAGAAGGTTTAGTTATATTTCTCATTCTTAAACATGTATTAAAAGATACTTAGACTTGGGGTATGGCACGGTGGCTCACGCCTTTAATCCAGCACTCTAGGAGGCTGAAACGGGTGGATTGCCTGAGCTCATGAGTTCAAGACCAACCTGAGCAAGATCAAGACCTTGCCTCTAAAAATGGCCTGATTGCCTGAGCTCACGAGTTCAAGATCAGCCTGAGCAAGATTGAGACCTTGCCTCTAAAAATGGCTGGACATTGTGGTGGACACCTGTAGCCCCAGCTATTAGGGAGGCTGAGGCAAGAGAATCGCTTGAGCTCAAGAGTCTGAGGTTGCTGTGAGCTGTGACACCAGGGCACTCTCCTGGGACTGACAAAGTAGTGATAAATAGTAAATAAATAAGTAAATAGTGATAAATAAACTGACATGAGGAAGATTTAGAAAAAAAATTAGATTGTTTTTGTAGTCGTTTTCACTGAAGTAGTTTTAGGTAGTTTATTTATATAATTTTGTTTTTTTATAAATAAAATTTAAAACAACCCTTAGGATTGGTTAGATATCATTCCTAAGGATGTAACTTGTATTTTTTATATAATGGGTATGAAATTATGAAATAACAAAACCGAGTAGCAAGAAAACTCTATCTGAATGAACTCCGTGTCCTATAAAAGGGTTTGTTTAAAGAGTACTCTTTGCTATGATTGCTTTAAACTAGGTCTTGTTGCTGGGGCTTCAAAGAATGGTTTCGTATATGGGGACTCTAGTTTTTATTTTACATACTCCACAAGAATGTGGGTCATGTCAATATAAACATCATATGGTTCTCAAAGTCAATAGTTAATTTTCCCATTCTGATTTGTAATTTTGGAATAAAAAACACACATCAAAGTTAATGCATAAACAAGGATTTTGCCCTAAAATATGTGCATTATGCTTACTATGAAAAATTATTTTCCACCACTGTTAGGAAAGAGTTCAATAGAAAAAGCAGAAAGGTTTGAAAAGGAGCAAATCTATTGATTCCCTATATTTCATATGGATTTTATTTGACAAATTCAACTACTTATATTTGATAATTTTAAATATGCTGGTTTGAGTAGAGAGACTAGATGAGGAATATCAAGGTACTAATTTGCTAGCCTGTAGGTAATTACTTCGTTATACCTAGTACACTATTTGTCTTGTTTCAGGAGAATTTTTATTTCTGGAATCATTGATGAGTGTTACTAATTTCTTTTAAATGGGATGCAGATATTTTCTTGGCTAGAAAGATACAGTGACAGTTTTTTGTAGCATATCCTATTCTTTTAGGGATAAAGATTATCTGCATGTTACTTTCTGCCAACATAACCTTTCTATACTGACTCTTGTTGCCTCCTGTGACATGCTTACTCAAAAGCAAGACAAACTCAGCAAATCTGTCTATAAGAGTTCCTTTGGTTTTAGGCGTTTTTAACTCCAGTAAAAACTGAAGCTTCCATTATTTTCCTTTGGTGAAGGCTACTCTGATGCCAAGAAAATCTGCAGGACAGAATAAATGAAAGAAAGTAAACATTTGTATAAGAGAGAATTATTTTCATTGAAAAATAATTAAATGATTATGAAGGCAACTTTTGTTTCTCCCTCCTCCCCCCGCCAGCAAGAATAAATGGTCACAAACAGGAAGCAAAGACAGGGCTTAAAGTCTGACACTCTGGAAGAAGTTTAAACAATCTGAGGATTACTGCCTCATCAATTTTTTTAAGTGTTAAACTGTGTGGGTGAGACTTGATCATTGTTTTAAAGAGAAACTGTTCATTACAACAACATCGAAAATTATGATTTACAACATAATTTTTATGGTTATAAATCTCTGATCAATACCTTTCCTTGGGTATCATTTGTTACAGTGAATAGTCTATATTTTAGTTAAGTTATGACATGGATACATAGGTAAAGCTATAATATATATAAAATAAAAATGACTGTTTCTCTATTATTAGATTATTATTTGTGTTGAGGAAAATAATTTCTTTAATGATCTAGTTTTTGTCCTCACACTTTAGTAACTCACTAGTTTAAAATATTAGGAGTTAACAACTGAGATGGTTCTACTCTTACCATGGGGTAAAGCAGTGGCTCTTGGTGTACCACCTAGCACTTTGTCAGAGTTCAGTAAATGTTAGCAATGATTCATTACTAAGAAACCAGTTTGCCTATGTCACTAATTCATGTGTTATCTTGGGTTAGTGCTTTCTCTTTTTGGCTTTCTTTTTTTTTTTTATCTGGAAAATATGAGGAAGGTGTGATACAGATGATCCTCAGGTCTCTTTCCACTATAATAGATCGATCTGTTTTATCATCTATCAAAGGTGAATGACTTCCAAGGTCTTGGGGCTTGATTTAAAAGGTCTGTTTAACACTTGTTATTGGCTAGTCTTCATAAGGATACTATTCAAGAATATCATTTTCTTTCCTAGATATGTCACTGGCAGACAGTAATTAATTTTATAAAGAGCTTTAAAGATGAAGAGCGGCATATAAGTGGTGATTATTATCAAGTTCAGGAGTGCAAGTTCAACATTGCTATCATATAAGTTAGACTCGGAAGATAAGATTACATTGCAATGATTTTTAATAACACCAAAGAAAAACATGAATCCTTTTTCTGAAGGATAACATTCCATAAATTACACACACATAATAAATGCTTGAACATTTTATTAAATACTTTTTACAACGGCAGACAATGCTTTATATGACATTCAATTCAAAAAGTAGTGAAATGGTTATCAAGGATAAATGTTACCAAAATATGGGAGTTTTACTTTTGAAAAATTTTTAAAATAAATTATTTGCTTTTTAGGATGTGCATGTTGGGTGATTATGACCCAAACCTCTGGGTTAATCAAGGATGGCAAGGTCTCTACATATAATAGTTCTCTCTTATCTTCAAAGGATACTATCTAAGACTCTCCGTAGATGCCTGCCCAGCAGGCTTGAGACCACAGGTAGTATAGAACTCCGTATTTTTGGTGTTTTTAACCTGCACATATATACCTATTGTAAAGTTTAATTTATCAATTAGGCACAGTACTCTTGTGCTTTGAGGCCATAACGAAAGAAAATAACGGCTACTTCAGGCAAGCACTGAGATACTGCAATGGGAGATCTGATCATCTAGATGGCTCCTAACGTGGTTGACAGGTGCGTGTACACAGTGTGGATACACCGGAGAAAAGTAGGATTCACAGCCCCAATGGGACAGAGCGCTTTACCTGAGATGTCACTGTGCCGCTCAGAATGGCGTGTAGTTTAAAACATGTGGA
Source organism: Arctocebus calabarensis (assembly GCA_963573935.1). Classification (NCBI taxonomy): domain Eukaryota; kingdom Metazoa; phylum Chordata; class Mammalia; order Primates; family Lorisidae; genus Arctocebus; species Arctocebus calabarensis. The sequence goes on along the minus strand of CAUYON010069417.1, from coordinate 21,609 downwards.
TTATTTATTTCTGAAAATTTTCACTTCATATTTTCAGACCATCATTGACCGCAGATAACTAAAATTGAAACCACGGTTGAGGAGAAATGACTATAATTGACTGATTCACAGTGTTTCTAAATCTATGGAACAATGAAACTTACAGCGTCATCAGGCTAGATGACTTTAAAAAGTTATTAAACGCACCGTATTTTGACTCCACAATTCATTATTTATGTCTGTGATAGCTGTGATTTTTACTTTAGCATTTATTAATCCTATATATTGTCTACTGTTAGAAACGTATTGCTAAAACATGCTCCTAATGTGATGTATGCCTTGTACTACAAAACACTAATTATATCATTTGTAAGTCCTGGATGTTTCCCTGGTAGGGTGGAGAAGCAAGGAAGTCATCTCTATTGAGACATCTCATTGCCTACAAAACATGCCCAAGCTATGCCTATCTAATATAGCCTACATTAGATACATGAGATATATCTTAAAGTCTCATAACACACATAATATAAATATTCTGAATATGTTTGTTGATTTCTGTTGTAAGAGTGCCTACTATTCACTTTAGTGTGTCATGATTTAAACACGTTTATAAATATATATTAACTTCAGAATCCATTTTGATCTATATTTTATATCTCAATGATATCATCTAGCTGCACTTTCAAAATCAACAGTTACTTGGTGACGTGTTCATGTGTATAACATCACATTTTGGAAAAGAAAAAGTAGTTTAAGCCACTTTGTAGGTAAATGTTTTTTTATATACATTTTCTACTATTTGAATCATTTTTCATGTCTCTATGTAGAAAAATATTCGTCTGTTCATCCAAATGTTTTTTAATAGTAAATGTTTAGAAAAAATACTGGCCAAAGAATTATCATCTTAAATAAAACACACAAAAAATGAGGATACGATTTGTGTAAATATTTCACCATTTTGTGTAGCTAACTGTAATTTCTCATAGCACTTTTTTCCTTCACCGTAATCCTGTGTTTGTGTATTTAGCAGAGTAAAGCTGAGAGATTTTGTGTCTCATAAACTTCTTAGGAAAGTCTCTTGGCATTATAATTTGCCTGTTGACTTTTAGTCCTGGTTGGTTCATCTACTTAAAGATGAAAAGCCAGTAATGTTATAACTTGCTGATTCTTTGCCTTCTTTATGTCTGTTCTTTCTTAAATATTAGAATATAATATTCAAGAATTTTTGCTGTGAGCATGTCTCTGAAGATTATTTCCCCGAGGCAATATTCATTGTCAAATCATGGTGATGATTTTGATAAAAAAAAATCTTGATACTTTTTTAAATGAATTTTTACAGGTTAGTCAATGGGCCCTTCTGTGATGAGAGCGTTTATTTTCTCAAGACCTTAGCAGGTCTGTGAAAAAAAAAAAGCTGATGAAAGGGCAGTGCCTGTGGCTCAAGGAGTAGGGGACCGGCCCCCATCTACTGGGGGTGGCAGGTTCAATCCCGGCCCCGGCCAAAGCTGCAAAAAGAAAAAAAATCTGATGAAAAAAGTATAGATAAACTTGGTGTATTATATCGATGTATTGAGAAGAAGACATTTCAAGTTTTTCTTCACATAAAATGAGAATTGAAACTTTTAAAAAAGTCATTTCCAAACCTTTAATTTTTGAATATTTTATAAAGATTCAGTTTCATAAAATAATTATAACCCAACTACAGTTATATTGCTCTTTAGAGTTAAGGCGGTCAATGGAACAAATGAGTTCGGTGGGAGAATTCTCTTAACAATTAGTTAAAAAGCGAAAATGCAGTGAACCAATTCTGTATTATAGGTGCAGCCTTAATCATGGCTTACATCTCATTGATGTAAGCCAAATGCAAATATTGAGGTAAGCCAAAATACAAATATTTCTTCTTTAATGTCTAGTATTAGATAGTAGTCTGTTATTTCAGACACCTATTTCTGCATGGCCCAGTTTCGTTTCTTTACGTTTTCACCCAAACTTTTAAGGAGAGGGCGTGAAGAAGGAGGAGATGTTTCTAAGGGAAGAGAAAGAAAAGCAATTAAAGAGAAAACCAGAATGACTTGTAATATTAGGTAACTTTAAAGATATACTGATATCTACCTATCATTTCTCTATCTACCTATCAAATCCCTATGCCTACTGTCAGGCACCATCTTTTAACTCTGCTTCAATTGGAATGATCCCACCTGCTGTTGATGACAGTGTTGGGGGGCCCGTTGAGGTTACGACTTTCCACATTCTCATACACAGGAGGGGAAAAAGATGAAATGTATCATATCCCAGCTCAGTTGCGTGGAATATTGTGTTTTTCCTGGTTGATCCTGAAATTGGCTTGTCTACCGATACTCTCTCTCCAATTGATTCATCTTCTGAAAAGAGCTCCCAAATTAGACATTTGAAGTTTAGAAACAGAATTACAGCAATTTTAAAGCATTTAAATTATCTAGACCTTTCTATGCTAGTCATTTTTTAAATCTAAAATTATATTTCTAATGTTTGTTCAAATATTGATCCATTTGTCATCAATGTGCATTTAGTATTTATTAAGGGCAAACTTTTTTAGATATTAAATAGTTATATAAATTGCATAGATGTTTTTCTAAGAAAGATCCCAAGTTGAACATTCAAAATACCCATGAAAATATTTTCATTAAAATATTGGGCATAATTAGAAAAAAATTACCATTTTTGATGACATTACACAAATCCTTAGTTTACAAATATTTCTTTTACTTCTTAAAGTAAGCACATTATCTTCTCGGTCAAAAGGTAGTGATTTATTACTAAAGTTTAGAGATATTTATTGTAATCATTTTTGTAATGATGGAATTTTCTCTATTTAAATAATGAATGTTCCTATAAAAGTTTTCCTAGGTCTACATTTCTCAAGTCAGTTGAAATAATTCTCTACTATTTTTGTTTACTTTAAATAGACATTGAAATTCACCTGATGCTTGATATGTCCATTTAACGACATATACCACCACCATTCTTTAAATGTAAAATGTACTTTCTCCCTTTTCTTATACCAAATAGGCGAGTATAAGCATATTGATAAGGACAAGAGTGGCAAGTATTCACCAGGAACTCCTGCCATAATTGCTGATTTCTGTTGTTCTGATGCCTCAGTTTCTCACTGCTTGTATCACCAAGTCAGAGCAGACTTGGTGCTAACAGTCTTTTAAGATATTTAAGTCTTAAATATCAACTTAAAAGACTGTTAACTTACTTTTAACCCAGCATATTTTGCTGTTAGAGAACAGCTCACAGCAAAATCCAATAGTTTTCATGTGACATAGAAGACTGGTACTAAAGAGACAAGTACCTTTCTCTGTTATTAAAGGATGTCTTACCACTTCTGAAGTTGGTTTTTATCTAGAACAATTTAAAAAGAAATATACTTATCATGATTTATTTTGCGCAATTAAATGAAGAAGGTAGTTCAAAACAAGGGTGCTGGAAATAGTGTTATAAATACTCCTACTTTATAAATGTCAGGTTTATTTTTAAAAGCTCTAAAATTTATTTGAAAATATTTTATTTTTATACCTTTCAATGAGTGCTATTTTCAGCATTTATATTGCATAATTCAAAACTGTATGAAATTGTTTTGCTTTCTAAATAGTAAGTGTATTTTTTCAAAATATCAACTTAAAAGACTGTTAGCTAGATAGGGAGCCAGTTATTATTTGAGACCAGTATTTGTTTGGAAAAATCATCACATTAGTAAACTAGGTAAAATTCTTTCAAACTTTAGAGCTGCTCAGTTTTAAAAACCATTTCCCTGACAATACACCAAAGAACAAATAATTTCTTTACCAGATTATTCTGGAAGGTTTGAGCTGATACAGAACTTACCTGCCTTCATAGCAGGAAAGGATGTAAATATAAACTTTTGTGTCCCAAGAATTTTTTTTCAGATACATGAACCCACTTTAGGAAATTCAGCATTGCCAGGAATAAAGCCCTCAGGAGCTTCAGTATTAATTGTAAGCATTCTAGAATTCTGGGTTATATAAAAGTAGTCATTGCAAATTTATACTAAAACAAACAGCGAAATCAAGGCAAACTAAAATACTCTAAGTACCCCTGATATGTTGCTTAGTTTTTAAAATGAGCACTAAGCCGTTTATTTTTATCTCACGTGCAATACACCCAGGCTAGTTACTCATCTCTTTAAAAGGGTAAATCCTTAGGTGGGCATCAGGACATTAGTCAAAAAAATGTTTTTAATTATATTTTCCATCTCAACATAAGCACTTCCCAGATATTCAAGGTACCATACACGTGTATGCATAGGTATTAGGATGAGAAACAAATGTATTTAAAGGTTATGAACAGTTGATTTATGTTTCTAAGATATAACTGTTTAATTTTATTGTGAAAACATCTAGAATAAAATTTTATTTAAAAATCTAAATTGTAATACTCTGCATGATTTGTAGAGCTTGTGATTTCTTAGTAAATATATATAGTAAATAAATACATAGTGCTTATTTTGAATTTATCAATGCACTGTTAATGGTATGAAATGCTCAGATTATGATGGAATGTTGCGATGGAATAGTGTTGAAAGAAAGAAAACTACCCCGAAAGAGGGGAAGGAAAGATAGAGAATGCTGTGAATTGTTGTCTGGCCTTGAAGTGTGTCACCTTTGATGCGAGTGTTTGACTGCTGCTGTCTTTCTGGTGTATTCTACTTTGTCTCTGTGGTTACTGCCAGATCCATCTCTCTTTTTTTCTGCAGTGATTTAGCTGTAATAAGAAGCTTGTTTTTCTTTCCTCCTTTTCACACGTTTTCCCCTTTCTGTACAATTTGCTTTATTCTTTAACCCCCTTCCCCAAATCCAAATGAAGTATCACAACTTAGACTTCAAAGCAATTTTTCAAAAGTTCAGTTCCTTGCTTGAAAGAAAGGGGGCAACTCTTCTAGACTGTAGATGATTTTGTCTTCTAAGTAAGATACTTTTGCAATTTAAATTTTGAAAATGGGGGTGAAAAAATTGATTTCAGATACTTTAAAATTAATGATGCACTAAAGGTTCACTTTATTCTAGTTTATCTGGCTTGGCTTAGGAGCCCTATATAAAGTTGGGTGATAAGATCAAAGTTTGTTATAAAAATAAAACACTGAAAGTTTTTGGACTTACTTCAGAAATCTAATAGGGTTCATCTAAGTGTGTTACCAGGATACCTTTAAAGAATTAATAATTATCGTATAGGGAAAAATATGAGATAATATGGGCAAACTCTTGAAAAGCACAATCTATGTTGATGTTTTATTGCCCTAGTACCTCGGGCAGGAAGCCACCCATACAAGCTTCTGGAGTGGCACTGAGCTGGAGATAGTTGACCAACCAAATAACGCAAAGGGGTCTCAACTTTGCAAAGATTCTCATGTGTTAAGACTTGTTTTCTTATTTTAAAGAAGCTGAACGAAACGTTTGAAATTTATTTGCTCCTAATTTTTGAGTACAGTTTTAATTTTTATTCATCAATCTTCTAGAAATTATCATCCACAATTAATAAATGAAAAGTAATGCTTTTCTTGAAATAAACCAAGAGGATATTTAATATGAATTTGTATATTTTTCATTTTATTCCCCTCACCCTGTAATGTGTTGCCTTTGCTTTCAAAATGTAATAAAAGATGAAACATCTGTGGAAGACAGCTCTTTCTACAAGTTATTTTATACTTACAGCCCCAATTGATAAGGCTGTCTCTTCACTGGCTGCAAATTTACACTAAAACAAAGAGCAAAATCAAGGCAACCAAAATCCTTCATGCACCTCTGATGTGTTGCTTATTGTTTTAAAGGAGCACTAAACTGTTTACTTTTATTTCACGTGCCATATACTCAGATTAGCTACTCATCTCTTTAAAAATCAAATCATTACGTGGCCTTCAATATATCAGCCAAAAACAAGTTTTGGTTATATTTTCCATCCCCATTTGAACACCTCCCTAATTTTCCATCTGTAGACCTGGTCTGTGCCCATAGTTTCACAGATCTATGATCTTGCAAAAGAGAACAAAGAAATTCTTTTCACACATAACCTATTATAATTTCCTATTTAGCAAATCTCTAAACCTATCAATGACCATTATTGAGGAACACACTTAAAATTGTATTTCGCCCTTCTAATGACTAATGATTTTTTTTCTTCAACATTTAGCAAAATGCCTCATACACAGTGAGGATTTAGTAAGTTTGTTGTGGTAAGAAGACTACAGTTATGTTGTACAAGGACATTAGATTTGCAACAATTATTCCTGTAAAAGGCTTGCAAGTCGATATTACATATATCCCATCAGTGGATGCACTTTAAAACAAAATATGTTTAAAAATCTGTGACTCATTTTTAAATCTCTATAATAAACTTAGAAAATCCAGCTGGGTTGTCAGATACCTTACTCCCTGTTCAAGCTGCTTCTTTAGCTACGTGTAGGCGTGTGTGTGTTTACGTGAACACAGAGATATGTGGTGTACGCACCCTCCACACACACAGGCAGATGACGCCATATTTTCTGAGTCACACGTTGGTTCCAAGGATTCCTTATTTTCTTCGTTTCTGATGGATCTCCAATTGGCAGTGTCTCTCCCTACTTGAGCCCTAAATTTTCCTGCCCTCATAGCCTCTTTGTCAAGTAGCTAACGATCTGAAAACAAACACTTAAATAGGGAGCTCCCTATTCACATGAAGCCATCTGTGAATTCTTTGGTGAGGTGAATAATCACAACCTAATTTATCTGTTTTCCCAGTTATCTGATTTTCTTTTTAAAAGGCTGTCTGGTGGAATTATTTTAGAATATGAACATTAAAAAAAAATCTGTCTCTCAGGAATCCTAGTCTTTGACAATCTTGAAGGTAATTCTATACGGTTTAAAAACACATTTGATGAAGTAAGAAATAAGTAATTAATGGCAAACTGGTATTCTCAGGTAGGACCAAGCAGATCGAGGCCACTGAGGAGCTTCAAGCCAGGAATTGCTTAATATGCAATAATTCTTAGCAGTTCTTATATCACATGATAATTTCTTCTAAAGATATAGCAAATCCATATTTCTAAGTAAAATAAAACTAGTGTTATTTGAGAATTTTTATCTTTCTTCTCCTCTTCCCATGTTTCTTTGTGTTCATATGAATGTGTTTATTCTTAAAAATATTGTATATTTTAATCCTAAATATATGTATTCAGTATGATTTATTCCACCTCCAAATTTTACAGGGGAGAACAAATTCAACAGTCAGGCTAACAATGATTTTATAAAGATCAGTGGTTAAAGTCACTGTGGCTTAGAAATACTTTGAATGGAATGCTTTCAAAGAATCCCAGAATACTTTCTATGGAAACAATGAAAGTTAAGCAATAAAATAATTTTAGATATTAATATTCATCTCTTCCTCAATAATAAAAATAGCAAACTAAGATTTTCTACTAAACATAAACGTTTTTGTCAAAAATGCTGCATTCTTACATCCTTTGAAATACGTCACTAAAATCTTAGATTAAATTACTACCTACAGCATTTATGAAGAGAGAGTCCCTCCTGTTTCTTCCACATACACATAGAGGAACAGCTCCTAGGTTCAGGAGCTGTGTGTGACTAGAGCCCAAAATAAACTGGCAAAACGTTGCAGCAAAATTTGGGGGAAAATGCAGAATTTTGTTAAAATGTTAAATTATTAAGACTTATCAGTAAATAAAAGTATTATGTAAATTTTTTATTTGACCCCGTTAAAATTGTTAATTTTATTTCTTTGTATATGACTGAAGTTTTTTTTTCCCCTATGAGAGGGACTTGCTTATAGAATGTAGTTTCTTTTTCTATAAGAAGAAAATGAGTCTGATTAATTCATATCTAACTAAATGTCTCATTTTATTTGAATAACATGTATCTATTCATTTCAAAATAGGTAGCTATCTGGATGCATAGAATTTCCAGGTGATTTGACATGGCCACGTGTTGTTGTCAGAGTTAAGTTTTCACTTATGATGGCTTCTTTTAAAGATTTGAACATACTTTTTAAAATAGGATTCGTTCTTATTTTCTAAGGACATTTGTATGGCTTGTGGAGATTTCCTGGGAAACCCTCCAAATCTTGAGTTTTATTTTATAAAGTCTTATAATATTTTAAGAAGTGAAATTAGTTAAAGCATGTTTAAATTAGACTCTTCTAATTTGTTTTGTAATTTGAAACAAAATACTCTTTCATTAAATGATCATTTGTCTTTCTTAAAATGGCATAAAAATATTTAAGTAGGAAATTTGAGATATGTTTCATACTGAAAAATAATTTTAATGATGTTTGTTTTCATCCCTTCTTTTTGTGCATCACACATTTTATAAGCAAGTGTTCACATGTCTGATATGATCCCAGGAACTGGCTTTCCTATTCATGTAATTTATCAAGAATGTCTACAAGGATCTGATAAATAGTATTTGGTTGGAGATAATCCACTGTAATCCCAATACAGAAATCAAGAGGGGAAATGGTCACAGCAATAAATTATTCTTTCATTCATTCTTGTTTCCTTGAGTCCACCAATTTTTTTTCAAATCCCCTGATTATGGTCACTTTCCCCCACCCTTACCACACTCAAAAACCATCTCTTAACTAAAATTACAGAAATATATCAAGGAAATAAATTAGATAAAAAAATTTGATTTGATTCTGCAGTTGCGAATGTTATTTTAAAAATTGTCAATAGTACGATTATGAAGATGGCGAGAGCTAACAGTGTCAATTTCCTGTTCTAAACCATACAAAAGGACCAAAAGGTTTAGAATATAGCTCAATATTCCCACTTTGCAATTCGTAGTCATAAGGTCGGTAGTGCTTTACTTTTCTCATTTCAGTGCATAATAAATTTAATGTTTTCAAAAGTGAATATTTATTCAGGGATAAAATAAAGACTGCGTCTTCTAGTTACAGTTTGCATACCCCTCTGTAAAGAATAGAATGGTTATCTAGTATTAGTGTAGCTAGTTTTAATTCAAAAAGTCTATCAAAAAAAATTTTAATGTTAATATATTGCATATGTGTATGGTATTAAAATGCCTTCCTTAGTGCTGAAAATGTTTCGGGAACAATGACAAAGGCAGAGTTGCTAGAGAAGCAGTGCTTGACTGGAACACAGCGGCTCTTCTGGAAATGAGGCCAATCCACACAAAGTAAGGATTAAAACTGAACCCCTTATTTGTGTTTAGAATATTGAAGATTACGAAGCCTACAGATTAGTACATTATAGTTGCCATACATCAGTCTGTAAAATTTCTCTCTCGTATCCTATAAACACCTTGCTTCTATTTTTTGTAAACATGGACACGTTGGGGGACCCAACCTTTTGTCTCCTGACTGTTTCCTGGACCACGACATCGTGGTGAAGGGGTCTGAGGGTACGGGGCACCTGTGTGAGCCACTCCACGTGACACTGTCCCTTCATTTTGTTTTTACTCTATGGAAACACTCTTTAGAAGTTCTATAGTCCTTAGATGATTGCATTTCATTTGGCATGCCTGGTTTATTTATTTTCTCTTGTGAAAATACATGGTTTCAAATTTTATACAATTTCTCACATTTAAAAACAATAAGGAACAAAATTTCAATTTCATTATAATGTATTATTTCTTAGCATTGTGCATTCTTAGATTCCAGAAGGCTTCGATGTGCGTGTTAGCAGGGCTTTGACTTTTTTAAAAAACACCATTATTTAATAACAGGCATTTTTATTGCTAACCATAAAAATTGACTGTGCAATATGATAATACTTGTTTCCGATTCAAGACACAAAACGAAAGCTTTATTTATTTGATGAAAATGCAAAATTGCAAGTGAATTCAGGTTTGTGTTGTCTAGAAGAGAACTTATTTTATCAGTCACTTTCCTAACCTTTAAAGAGCCTTAAATAGTACATATGAAAAACACATTCATATCAGGTTCTCCTTGGGGATTTTTTCTTTGGTTTAAGAAAATTTTATTAAAAATCGGCATTGCAAATAACATTTTTCATAACTATATGTAGACCTGTTAAAATTTTTATTAAAACTGGAGTTCGGCCTGTTCTTTTTCATCATTCTATCAGATATTAAACTCCTGCAGCAGCTGTAGGAAATAGAGAAAGGGATTTTCAAAGGGATTTGAGTCTCCCTGTCTCTGTGCCTTTAGTGATCATATTATCATAACTATCACACATAACAAAGCTCTAAATCTGTAATTCAGATAAAGTAGTCAGGACTCTGAAATACAAAAATCCAAACATATGCCGTAACATTTTTTTTTTTTTTTTGCAATGCTGCCTCCTTTAACATGGATTTTGTAAACTTGGAGAGGCATTCAAGAGCTTTCGTGTATGAACACAAACTAAACAACATTGTTAGGGGTATGTTTGACAGAGATTTAATTAGAGGTGTTTTCAAACATCCAAGCAGTTCCATTAAAAGACCGCGCCTGCATGCACTAGCAAATTATGATCAAACCTCTAAAGGTTAATAAGAATGAAACTAGAAGCTTGTTCTCAAGCAAGGTCTACGTGAGTCTATGTCTGATTCTGCAACAGTCTGAATCCTTTCTCGAGAGCAACGTTCCTTAAATGCAGTGTTAAAGGTGGTAAGTGTGACCACATAATTCTTTTACAAATTAAATAAGTTAAAAATGAGGGTAATAAAATTGCAAATGGGCTGAACTCCAATCGAAAATTACACAAAAAAAGACTTATGCAATGAATTATTCTTCCTGTTTATAGGACAAATTCGTAATTTAACGTCTACATGAAAAGAGTATTTGTGCTGTAAAAAGTTAGTGAAACTCTCATCAGAATGCCCAGCCAGTTTGTAAATGAGCTGCTGTGTGTATATTTATTGTAACAGTGCCTTCTACTGGTCATACCTTATCCATGATATAAGTGAATGTACTGTTAGTAACGAAAACCCGTGTTTAGACCAAATTATTCTCGGATATTTTTATTGCCTTGGTAAAAGTATTTCTATGAATTGCAACTTACATGCATAAAAATACAGTGTGTTTGAGATTAACACGTTTTATTTCTATTGTACTGGAAACCATTTTAGAATTTTCTCCTAAAGAGAAAGGTATTTCTTGTGTAATGCACCTTAAAATATTGGCTATTTCCACCTGTTTATTTTTACTGTCTTTCTGATTTTGAAATTGATCTCGTACTTACTTGCATTTTTCTTGTTAGCCTTTCAGTCACACAGTGCCTAATTAAAGCTAATAGAATTCTCACATATTATCAGTGTCTATAAAATTTGAGAATCATGAAATGTGTTTGAAACTTGAGAGATACAGCATGATTTGAAATATAACTTAACTGACAAAATATTTAATAACATTTAGTGAGAATGACGAAACAATTTTCTAGATGTGAAGGCGTAACAAAGATTTGTTTCAAATTTGTTTTGAAAAGAAGTGAAGAATCCTAAGGAGATGTGTGTATAATCCTAAAAAAAGTTGTATTTTTCAGTAAAAATAGTGCCTAGCATGATATTAAGTATTTAAATCATTTTCATAAGTAATAATGATGAAATCAATAAACTTTCTTTATGAATCTGCTATTTCCATTTTAATTTTAATGATTCCTAACAAAATGCATCGATGATTATAAAATAATTGTTTTTCCATAGGAAACATACTGGAACTAATTCTGGGTAAATATGATTTACACTGAATGGACTATCTTGATATAATAACCTTTTAAAGACATTCTTAACCAGGACATTTGACTATCTGTAATAAAATTAAAGTCTATGCTGTGGGAAAAATATTTTCCTTTTTTTCAAAGTCATTAAATACTGTTTTTATTGCTAGAAGCATTATTTTTCAGAATCTCTTTATTGTATACAAATTAAAAACCAAAATATCTGATCAAATTCATTCTATTTAATTAGGTAGCATTCCTTCAAGAGGGACAATTCTGTCTGTTAGAAATACTATAAATCAGAAGGAATGGTGAGGATACCATTCCCTAGAGCACAAATCACTGCATGTAAGTGCTCTCTGGTGCTTCCCAGCCTAAAATCAGAGACGCTTCCCGAGGAATACGTTCCACCAAGAGCAAATTGTTAGGAGCTGTAATTTAGAATTTGGAATAACTCACATGACCATAACATTCAATGGAGAAGCACTGTATTTTTATTGCCCCCCAACTATTTATTTTAAATAATTATTTTCCCTAGGAATGAACTGCTGTAATTATAATAGTCTCTTAACATGTGTGGAGAAAAAGTAAGGATTAGGAACACAAGGTATGATATTTTTTCACTAGCGCTCCAGTGAGATTTCAATCAGTGCTGATGGGAACATTTTTTGGATGGGGAGAAAAAGCTAGAAAAACAGTTGTCAGAGATAAAAGGGCACTGTTTCAGGTTTATAGACCAACATCTTCATTCCTTTGAGTTTGAAGAAATACCTCTATTACTTTATCACAATGATATCTGTTTTGTTTAGGGCATCCACAACAAGAATAGATGTGCTCCTTGTTAAATTTTGCTATTGGGAATAAAGTCTATATACTAGTTCCCGTTTATCCATATGTGACCATTTCCATACTGTATGTGTACAATTTACACTTGCATTGATGCACCCATGAATAATGAACTGTGGAAATGTGTGCACAAGGACACAGTAAGAGACAAAACATGACAGTGGGCAGTTAATGCACTTTCATTTCCATAAGTTGGATAATTGCATAATTCATGAATGGCAGAGAAAAGTCACAAGTGTGAATTGCATGTGGGCTACTTAATATATGTCACGACCATGCTAGTCAAAGGATGTGTTTAAAGTTACATCATTGGAAATTTGAAATTAAATCCTGTTAAGAGGGATATAATAGGAATAGAAAAACTGCTCAAAATAATGTGATTTTTCCTTAAGTAAAAAATATACAGTACATTCTTTTTTGATTAATTTTCCAGGAAACTGAATTTTCTTATCTTTGTGTTAATTATGATTCATTCATGTTTTATTTTGTGCAAGGCCTTAATATCAAAAAGAATTGTGCCCTCATTCTTTTGAAGTTACCTTGTACCATCACTTAAGCTATTAAATTCACAGAAGACGTACAGATCATATTCATACCATGTCTAACATTGACATTGGAAGGATGAAGTGTATTTCATAGCGAGCAGTGATCTTCAGCTAGAACCTGAGATTCTCAACAGTTCTTTGAGATGTACAAAAGATGCAACTCTCCATGTATTATCTTCCTTGGTTGGTAGATTTAAACCATAGTATTTGGTAATTAAATATTCACTGAGAAATACTTTCTAGTATTAAAATAGTACAGATAAGTGAAAACTAAGATGCCCCATGAGAAGAGCAGTGGATTAACAATTTTTATAGATTTCAAATATAAGTTCTGTCTTGGGGAATAATAACAACGATGCATTATCCTGGGGATGGGCATCTGCACATTTACACGCTTCTATACGTAGTATATGAATAGTAAATGCACATGCAAGTTGACAGGCCTAAAATGTCCCTGAGAGTTACAAATTTTCATAGTGACTTTGAGAAACTGAATTTAACGTAATGCTTTATAATTAAACTCCAATATGCAAGGCGATTTCAGTGCCCTGCTCCATCAGCTTCTTGTCTGACAGCTTCATCAACACAAATTTGATAGTTTTTCACATTAGCCTCTCAGACTTCTCCTGTACACTGTGTTTACCTTATTGTACACCTAGGAAGAATCAAAAAGCTTTGCTTTATAGCTATTTACACAAACTAATATTTCAAAGACCAAAATATTCAGTATTTAGGCAGAAACCAAACAGGTACTGGTTTCCTAAGATGCATTAGATTTAATTAAATACTTCCTCTTGTAAGAAAAAACATTTACTTGAGACTCAAACCTCTATTCACCTGTATCACATAACTGTGAAATGCAGTAATACCAAGTGTTAAAGGAAGACTATTTTAAATACAATGGACACAATATTGTGTCATTCATGAAATACACAGAGAGTCTCTGCCTCTGTTATTACGTGCTTGTAATTTGTGAGCACCATGCTGGGTACTTTCCCCCTTCTATTAGATGAAACAAACTAATTGCACATAATCAGGGTGGGTGTTGGAGATTCCATAGGCAATATCATTCTAATCATTCATGGACATCAGACAGGTATTTAACAGTTTGGTTCAGGTTGTCCAGGACAACAAGAATGTTGTTATGCCACCTCTCCAAGCTGCCAGGATGAAATCAGTTCTGACAAAGCAGTGAAGATTAAATTTGTAACAGATACAACACCTTTGAAGTACTGGCTTATGATTTCACAGTGGCATTATAAGTCTTATTGCAGTATTTAAGCAGTTAGACAGAATGCTGGTTATTAGCAGTTGAATTTTGTAAAATAGGATTTTATTGTCTTTCAATAGCCATGGCAGCAGTTCGTATTATCCCAGTGTAGCTTTTTTATTGCCATGTATTAAAGTTGCTGAGTGTTTTTTCATGCTCCTCTTTTTGCAGGTAAATTCTTTTATTTCTTAGCACTCAGGTTATACAAATATGGGAAATTTGTAAATATGAATATACACAATATGTATTTTAAAATTTAAGAGCATTTTATAGAAGACCAAAGAAAGAAACATCCTACTTTATTTCTCCCAAATGATGTCATAATGATAAGCTAAACAAATACTTAAGGCCTCAAGGAATAGTATGTACAAAGCTAGATACCACACAGTTGAACTATTCCCTAAAACATCTTGGAAGTCCAGCAGGAGTAATGTATTGCGCAATTATGCTTTGTTACTAATTCTGATCACATCTACATTTCCTGGCTCATCATATGTCAGAAAGAGTCTGGTTCCTAAAAATAATGTCTAAAAATCTTCAAGCATGCAATACACTGCCCCTTGATGGGGGATGGTGATCCCCACAGATGTTTTCTTAGGGAAGCCTCGAAGGTTCAGGAGTACCAATCTGAATATCACACTTTTATGTAAGTTACTTGGTATTCAACTTGTGTAATACCTTTTTGTTTTAATGACTACATAGACTTCAATGGGTTAACTTGGTAGGAGGGTCAGGTTTTATATGTTTATATTTTCTTAGCCTTGGTCAGGAGAAGTGGCTTTGCTTGCCCTTGCGCAGTGCCGGAGTGGTAAGGTTTCACTGCGTTTGAAAACCTAGCACATCCCCAGAGGTTACCTTGGTGTAGATTTCTTTCTGTATTAAATCGCTCATTGTCGCAAAGTGACTAGTGCTGCTGGGCTTTGAAAAGAACTTCTAAGAGGTTAAAAAAAGCTTCTGTATGAAAGGATTTTTTACTTCTGCGGACAGAATACAGTTTGCAGCTGTTTGACTTGCGACAGTGATACGGATCTGATTGTATTCAGTATAGCAGGGGCTGTGGATGCAGCTGGAATAGAGGCTATAAATTTTAAAAGCGATGCAGATTTTTGCCATTAATTGGCTGCTAATAAAAGCAAACTCAATGGCTTCTAACTGTGGGAGACTGTGGCTCTGTATCTGATATCAGGAATTCGTACACATTACACAGTTTTCGGGATTCAGACCACGACTAATTGAAATATGAGGCATACTGATCACATTTAGCATTACCAGCATGCACTATGGTTTGGGACTATATGGCGACAAGGTAGCATTTATTACTTATTCTCCATAACGCTGCTTGATTGAAATATCTAGCTATGTTGTCAGCAGAGGCCCAGCTGGGCTTTAGTGCAGCTAATTAAGTCATTAAAAGCGAGGTCAAGCAATCTAATTCTTGCATACTAAAGTACAAAAAAAGTCTTCTATTATATTTTTTTAATAAGTTAAGATCTGAATTTTTAAAGAAATTTCTTTTTAATAATAAATGCATTTACTGGTTTATTTATTGAAGCCTTCATTTAAATATATAGGGATAAGAAACTATGCACTTGTCAATACACGATTTTCAAGGCAGTTTATATGGTTGTATTCTTTAATAAATACATCATGTGTGTGATTTTTGGAAGTTGTTCAGTGAATTAAATACCGATGGAGGGAGTACAGCTTCTAATACTTTTCTACTGATTATTTCAGTATGACAGTCTTACTTGTAGGGTAAATTTGCGAAGATAAACACTATTGCATACATTACTGCCATTCAAAAGAAAGCAAATATATACTATGACATTCTTTGATTGGAAGGTTCTGGATAAAAGTATGAGTTTTTACTTTTTTTTTTGTAATTTATCACATTTCTCTTCAAATCCCCCTTTCATTTATCTGTTTAAGAGAGCACCTGAGCTTATTTGGGCCAAATGACTCAATAGAGAATGAAACATTAATGCATCTGAAGGGTCGTGTGCTAACACTGCTCAAAAATATTTAAGGCTGTAGGGCTTACTGACATGGTACTAAAAACAGCTTGTTTTACAGTGTGAGAATAGGATAGTATAATATTTAAAAAGAAAATTATTTTCTTTTCCTTTAATTCCATTTTCCTACATAGTATAATTTACATTTTGTCATGATAGACTCCTGAACTAAGGACTGAACATAGTTAAGTGTTCCAGAAATGATGAACTAACAAAAGAATGAATAGCTTAGATGCACAGTAATAATGTTCCTTTGTAGTTTGGAGTACAATTTATATCATTTGTTATCTTTTTTTCCCTTTACATTAACTCTCAACAGTCATGATCTCCAAAGCTAGCGTAAAAGACAGATCACGAAGCTCAAATTTTTTCATTTTATTAATACACAGGACTGGATCTGGGAAAATGTTAGGAGAAAAGTGTTTACATGGTGAATTAAATTAACAATGAAATTAATTTTCACTTGTTATTCCTATTCCCTAGGTGGTCTGCATCACTAATATAAGTAAAATTGTGAGATGGCATTGATTTTGGTCTTCTTTTCAAGGTATTTGTTGTATTAATAAGAAAATTTAAAAATCAAGTAGTAAGAGTGACTGGAGAAGCTTTAAGAAGTAGGAGCAAAATGATACAAAATAGTTCAAATTACAAGTGCTGCCTTAGAAAAGGTTTGAAATATCAAATGGGATCTGCTTGGGAAAAATCCTAGAAAAGAACTATAAGGAGATGTAGGTCTTATTCCAGATTTCATATCTGTTGAGCATCTGCTTTCAGCATATGATTGATATGGAACAACTGTTACTAATTTTTATACTTCTAATATAGTAGATCCCGTAGATCTAAATTACCTACTGTTATTTTGGGAGCAACCCTACAATTGTAAGGAAAATATGCACTGATATCAATACATTGTTATAATAATGGCTTTTCAGAGATTGAGATACTTTGAACAATAAATATAGCGAGCTGTTCCCTAGCCATTATTGCTTGAAAAGCCTTTAGAAGTAAAATTGTGTGTATGATACATTGTAAATTCGTTTGTCCCAGATGTCACTCTTCTTGCTAATGTATTTAATCCCTTTAGAAAGTCATTGTTATTCATACCTAATAGAGAGCCTCCTACAATATCGTGGAGGCTGGACATTGGAACACCTGTTGAGGAGTGTAGAACATATAGGAAGCTGTGTATTTGTAAATCAAGGCATGAAAACAGTCCTATCCCGTAATCACTGCTTACATTCTGTTCATAGAGATTCTTGTGAACACACTAAAATCTAGATCTTATCTTTTATCATGACGTATTCCGTCCATATCTTGGGTCTTTCTTTTCTAGAAAAGAGGAAAACCATGCCTTACTCAGGGTCTTACTGATAAGCACAGAAATAGTTTGTGTTCAAAGATAATACCAGAAATTTATTTATTGTATCAGAATTTAATTTTCAACTCCTTGCAAAAGTAAATTTTTCCATAGTAGTTTTTTTAGTAATAATAAATCTTATGTGAGTCATTTGAGAGACACATTTAAAAGACGCATGATAATTAGATGATATTCTTTAAAGATAATCTTCACTGTGCTTGGTTAAAAAGAGTTCCTACAATTAGAGTGACAGAAAAGTTCCTTGTCAGCCATTCTGGACAGGCTCTCATTGATATATCAGACTTATAAGGATGGTAGATTTCTCTGAGGGCCTCTCAGGATTCCACTTACTGGGAATTCATGGATGAGAATTCTCATTAGTCAGAAACCCAATATTACCAATCTTCACAAGTGAATTAGAACACAAATGCAGATTTCACCTGACCCTCAAAAAATGTTCAAAAGCTTCATTGTTAACATTGCTTCAAACTAGATTCAACAGGTAAATGTTTTTTTAAAAAATTTCTCTCCCTGTAGAAAAAAAGAGTTACAGTTCACCGTACTTCTTCAAAAGTTTCAAATGTTAGTTTGTTAGTTCTCTATTTAAACTAAGTACTTCATTTTCTGCAGGCTTCAGAAACTTAGAAATTCCTAGTCTGTGTGTCTCATAAGCACTGTGAGTTCGGAATATGACTAAAGACCAAAAGTCTGGTCTCAAAAGAATTCTAGTTCAATTTTAAAATGAGAAGTTATGGAAGGTTTGGGGGTAAGCTGGAGAATCTCTGGGCACCTGTCCAAAATGAACCTCTAAGTCTTTTGAAGTCTGCCCATCACTAATATACACAGCACAGTCTAATCCAGCTGTCTGCTCCTTTTCCTGTTTCCCTTTCTCTTTTTTCAATCTGTCCTGAGGTACCAATAGCTACATATTATGGGAGATGTTTAGTAGAATGAACATTGTCTCTTGGAAATGTTCCCACACAATGAATCTAGGTTTTTGTTTGGGGGAGGCGGTTGTGGGAAGAACAGGTAACTCTTCACTCATTTGTCTTTCAAGTTGACATACATTTACACCATAATAACTCCTACCTAACTTTCAAATTATAAACTATTTTAGCTATCAGTAATAACAATAATATCTTTGCAAGATTTGTTTTCTGTTTCAACAAAAGATCATACAATTTTAAAGAGCAGTACTGATTCGCAGATGAAAGTAAACAAAATACAATTTCAGAAAATCAAATTAATTAACACCTTTAAATACTATGTGGTTTTATATTATATACTATTAAAGTTTTTGAGTGAGTTAAGCCAATGGGATTTCTTTCTTTTTTTTTTAAACAATTTGCAGTTTATAGTTTTGTTAGTGATCTTACTATTTAACATATATTTATTTCAAATTCTTTTTCTTTGAAATACATTTTGTCTAAAATAATTTCAGACAAAGATTAAAAAGCTAAAATTAAAGCAAAGTAAAATTTGAGCATAGTTTCTAACACATCTTGGTGAAATTCATATTGGAAACTTCAGATTGCGGTTAAAAAATATTTTCTAACCAAAATACTCAAAATAGTATATCTTTTTAGAATCTCTCCTTCCTTGGTCATCTTCTGCTCATAATTGGGTATTCACTTTTTTTTTTTATTCATTCTATGGAGCTGTTTCTAAAAAGGAAATTCTTTAAATATTTCTAAGCATATCTTTCCAAAACAGTAGCAGAGTCAATTTAAAGAATTTTATGTCGTTATCACAGAGCCCCACACAAGTTAACTAAAAACATTTTGCAAAAGCAAAGCAGCCAGTTACACCGTAGCTCTGACCTGTGTCATAAAGCCTGGTTTTATGTAGGTAATAGATTGACAAGTTGGAAGGAAAAGAGATCACAACTTGGAAAAAGACTGTCTGTTCAGGTAAAGAAAATACCTGGAGTCTTTTCCTTTTTTCTATTCACCAGGCCCTTTTTTGTTGTTGGTTTTCTCCTCTTTATGATGAAAATCACTGAAGCCTTGGGCAAGTCTTGTGTGCAGATTACCTCACCAAAGGCTCTGAAGGGCTGTTGGTGGAAAAATCAGATATTTGTCATCTTAAAAATAAGTAAATGGGTGAAACAAATACACAAAAATCAGCACCATTTAGAAATCCGGGTTTTTATTTCCTCTCTGCCAATGATGTCAGGAGAGTTCCTAAACATTTCTAGTGTATGTGTGTGTGGAATAGGAACTCAAATGCCTTTGGAGTTTGTTGGGAGAATGAGATGAGAAAATGTCCATTTAGGAACTTTGAAGAGTCTATTGCATTCAAACTTCCAATAGAGGTTTGTGGGAAGATTATAAACTAATCCTGAAATTCACATGGAGAGCAAAAAAGACACAGAAGAGCCAAAACACTTTCAGAAGAAGAAGAGTAAGGAGGCATTGGTGCCACTAGGCTGCAGTGATGGCCATGAAGTGCTACTGAGACCGGGTAAAAAAGGACCAGACAGAGACCCCTTCACAGGAGGTAACTCGGGATAGAACAGATCCACTTTCTGGTTCTGTGGGAAAATGAGAAACGACTCAAAAAGTGGCGCTGGGACGGTAGTTTAGACAAATGGAAAAAAACCCATAAAATTCTAGATGAATTAAATGTCGTAATGTGAAAAGCAAAAGTTGCAATCTCTCAGAGAAAATACAGGAGAAAATAGAGTATCCAGGCAGAAGAGCTTTTCTGAAGGCCAAAAGAATATTTAAAGAGAAAGATTGATGCGTACTTGATTGTATCAAGATAATGTAAATTCCTGTGTATCCAAGGATTCTATGAAAAAGGAAAAAGATAGAGTAAAACTCTCCCAGATATTTGAGGTATATATAAATGATAAAGAATTAACATATAGCCAACAGAAGCATTTATGCAAATTGAGAAATAAGCGATATGTAACCTAGTAGAAAAATAGGCACAAGACAGGAACAGGGACTGCATAGAAGATGCAAAAAAAACCCAAAAAATAAAAACCCAGACTAAAACATGCTTAGAACCATGAAATGTAGATTAAACGATGGTAAGATATTATTTCACATCTATTGAGTTGGCAGAAATTAAAAGTCTGGAAAATATCGAGTGTTGCTGAGGCTGGGGACCAGTGGGAATTGTTATATGCGGCTTGTGTGAATGTCATTTGGCACAATAACCTTAGAGAATTTTTGGGCAGTCTCATAAATCGGAGATTGCACATACTCTAAAACATAACTGGGGAAAGGCTAGAAACTGGAGATGGTGATTAGGGCGTTAAAGAAAAACTCTACTCTGGTTTTTCTACACAAAGAGGTTTATTCCAGCACATTTTGCAATAGGAAAAAAAAAGGAACACTTTAAATAGATGGCAGGGATCATTGGTTAAATGAAATGTGGCATAATTATGGAATAGAACCCCCAAATCAGTTCAGATATGTGAATCAGAAGTACAGGTATAACTCTAGAAAACCTAATGAGAAGTGAAAATGTAGGTTGTGTAATTATACAGAATATTGGATTTTATAAAGTTATACAAACGAAAACTGTATATTGTTTTAGACAAATATGCACATAGTAAGATACATGCATTTAAATTAGATACACCAATTTTAGGATATTGATTAACTCTAGAAGGAAGAATAGAGGGTAATGTGACCTGGGTAGGTTTAGAGGGGCTTCAACTCTATTTGTAACAGTTCCTCTCTTAAAATTGCAAAACTAGCAACATGTTAAGAATTGCTTTAAGCTTATCGTAGTCAATGCATTTTTGGTTTGTTGGAAATGTTAAAAAAAATTTTTTTATTGAATCATAGCTGTGTACATTAGTTCAACCATGGGGTACAGTGTGGGGGCTTCACATGCAATCTGAGATATTTTATCAACCTGATTGACATACCGTTCATGATATTTTCTCGTTTACTATATGAAAACATTTT
>CAUYON010069411.1:0-24113 GCA_963573935.1 Arctocebus calabarensis | reverse complement strand
CAGCTACTCGGGAGGCTGAGGCAAGAGAATCGCTTAAGCCCAAGAGCTGGAGGTTGCTGTGAGCAGTGTGACGCCACGGCACTCTACCCAGGGCGATAAAGTGAGACTCTGTCTCTACAAAAAAAAAAAAAAAAAGAATGAGCCCATAAAACCCTTTGTTAATAAATCTTTGTTAGAGCCAAGAAAATGATGAATAACTTCTCTAAATTACACACGAGGGTCTAAAGTCTTTCAGATATGATTATACAAAGGCTGAATTCCCCCCCTCCAAAAGCACTCATTAAGCCTAGAGAGAAGGGTAATTTCAAAATCAGTTGAAAGTTGAGATTTTATTGAATGCAATAAGCTGGAATCTGATATATAGAAAGTCCCCAAAAATTTTAAGGGATTTATATCAGTAAAAGGGCCACTAGCTTAAAGGGTGCTAATAAAGTTAAAATTTCAAAAATCTAGATCTCAACTTTCTTGACTTATACAGCCGGTCAGTGCAAACAAAGGCCTTTTTTGTGGATAAGTAACATTTCAGAGGCTGAGAGCTAAGAGATGAAAGGGTGGAGTCAAAATCATGGAAAACAATGGACTACAGAATCACTTTCAAGGAAAAGTTAGGAATTTTGTACCAGGAAGCTAGTTCTATCAAGTAAAACTAAGCCCTGATTTTAAAAAAAAATTATCTGACTTCACAGTCAGAAGACCTGGCAGCCTCTGGCCTGTAGGATTTCAAATTTGCCTCATGTTCTTCACTGTTTAGAATGGAAAAGTCACTTGTAATTATTCTATTCCTGGGTGATCATCATACAGGTGGGACATATTTTTGGTTCAAAGTTCTCTTTAGTATATAGGAGAAAGTAGAACACATCCAACAAGCCCTCTCCCAACCTTATTTAAATCATAAGAACCTGAAGTTCCAGCCTAATGCTGGAAATAAAGGAAACTGGGAATCTTGGGAGATTCGAAGATTTCAAAAGTGGGAGGAAAGTGAATTACTTCTGATCAAAGGACAGACTTCAATGGATTATTAAAATGCTTGTAATCCCCACCCATATAAAGGCAGAATCCATTTTTCTACCTTTTAAACTAACTTAGCCATAAAATTTTCCATGTAAATAAGACATTAGTAAACATGATATAAGCGTAGGGCTGAGAAGCTCTTGCATGTTAGGGCTACACACCTTCTGTTCCAGGGGCTTCTGCCACTGACAAAAATCTAGTGTAGCTTACTGGTTGATGACCTTAATGTGGCCCAGTCACATTCACACTTTGAGAGTTGGTCAACCACAAGTTATATGAATAAAATCAACCAAGTTTATCATGGCCTACCAAACAATAGTAGAGAAATGGTCCAGAACAAATTGCCAAACTAAACATAAAAGTTGGTAAGGTATGGTGGCTCACACCTGTAATCTTAGCAATCTGGGAGGCCGAGGCAGGTGAATCGTCTGGGCTCAGCAGTTCAAGATCAGGCTGAGTAACAATAAGACCCATCTCTACTGAAGAAAAAAGAGAAACTAGCTGAGCGTTGTGTGGATGCCTGTAGTCCCAGCCTCTTGGGAGGTTGAGGCAGGAGGACTGCTTGAGTCCAGAGATTTGAGGTTACTGTGAGCTATGATGCCATTGAACTCTACCCAGGGCACAGAGTGAAACTCTTTCTCAAAAATAAAAATTAATTAAAAAACAAAAAAGTTGTTGTTTTTAAGCTACTGTAATTCATTACACATCAAAAGTAAACTAGTATGCAGGACTAATATACTTCCATACAAATGTCTGATATAATATAGAAAGGATGACATTAAAGTCTTCTATATCTCTTACTAGAAGACTGGAAATCAAGATTGTTGGAGTTTATTTTCTTTGTTACAGGAAGACATTACCTTTGGGAAGGTTGTAATATTTTAAAATATAATGATCTACTCTAACCTAGGTAGTATTATCTTAAAAACTAAAGGAAATTAATTACTGTAGCACCTCCATAGTTGATCACCTCCCCTACATTGACAATCTCCTTAAGTTGACCTAATTTTCATAAACCAGACACGTACCACATGTGCATTATCAAACAGGAGGCCTCATTCCTTATGTTAACCATCTCCATATGTTGACCAGTTTCTTAGGGTCTCTTGGGTGATCAACTTACAGAGGTTCTACTGTATGCTGCAAGAAAAACCTCTTAAAGTTGAGTGATCTGTTTTTTTGTTTGTTTGTTTGTTTTTTCTCCAGTAACCATTAGCTATGCTGATGACCTGCAGTGGTCCTCAAACTATGGCCATAGGTCACATGCCCGTGTGAATTGTATTTGTTCCCATTTTGTTTTTTACTTCAAAATAAGATATGTGCAGTGTGCATAGAAATTTGTTCATAGTTTTGTTTTTTTTTTTAAACTATAGTCTGGCCCTCCAATGGCCTGAGGGACAGTGAATTGGCCCCCTGTTTAAAAAGTTTGAGGACGCCTGAAGTATACAGCTAACTCAATTGTTCTGTTCCTCTGATGCTTAATTAGTAAAATAAGAAGGTTAGATATCTGAGTTTCTATGTAGAGCTACCATATTTTGTTTCTAATTTCACTTTTAATTTTTAAGGGCCAATTTTCAGTCTGTCCATTAAGCTAATAACAATGTCTTCTGTAGCTAAATTTATGTAACTATATTCTTTGATCTAGGTATGCAAGGAAAATTTGTTTTTATATTTCAAGAAAGAAAATAACCACCTCCCCAGCTTGCTGGCTCTCATCTCTCTTTAGAAAAGGAAAGGGGAACATTTTTATTTTCTAATATTGTACAATTGGGAGTTTCACTATAATAAGTACTTTTAAGTGGATTAAGCAGTCCATTGAAAAATATTTATCAAACATCTATTACATGTGAAGTGTTTGTGCTTGACACTTTATAAGTTACAAGAAATGTTAGACCTAGACATTGCCCTCAAAGACCTTACTGTGAGTTGGAAAAGAAAGATATTAGCTTATTAAAAAGCCAATTACAAGGCAAAACATTACAATATATAATAAGTACCAGAAACATCACATAGAAGGTGGTAGAATGGGTTAAAAACAATTAACCTGCTGTGCAGTTTGGAAAAGTAATTTCTCTGGGCCTGTTTCCTACTCTATAAAATAGTTATACTAGTAGCACTTTCCTCATAGATTATTATAGGAAATGAATAAATATTTTCTTTACATGTTAATATATATGATGTGCCAAGCAAGTAGTAAATGTTATCTGAGTTCTATATATTTATACATAGACAATTGTGCCTTTGAATAATTATTTACTTACATAAACTCCCCTGAGTGGAGACAAAAACCAGCTACCGCTTGTAAAATAATAAAAAAGTCAATTTCCTGCAAAGGCACTTATCTGTTAGTTTTCAGAATCAGAACAAAATCTGCTAAAAATTTATTTCCTCAAATATTTAAATTCAGGGTGGTCATGCTATTTTGTATTATGAATGAGCTCTAACAAAAGGTGAAAAGATATACTTCAATAACAACCCTCATGATGAGCCTTCTCTGCTCTAAATGGCTGTCAAAATCAGTATAACCATATCAGATGTACTATCACAGAAATAAAAATGTAAAATCAATATCTATTTCATGTCCTGATCTATCTCCAGGGATTGGATTTTAAAGTAATTTCTAACATTATAGAATATTACAGGCAATATTTTAAAAATGCAAAGCTATTAAGTGCTATCATTCGGCCTAAAATCTCTTAATGACTAAGAAAAAAAAAAAATCAGCAGGTAAAATAATTAACAATTCATCTCGAATTCATTTCAGAAATCACATCCCTTTAATCACATATTTAGGTTCCCAGAAGTTTTCTTTTTGAAGTTATTTGGAGCCCAGCAGGTTATAATGATGTAAAAACCACCTTAGAAGTGACCTTGAGGCTGGTCTAAAGCATGGTCCCCAGGATGCAGCGTCAGTAATATCTGTCTGTGTGGTACTTCCTCATATTATGAATACAAATTCTCAGGCTTCCTCTCTGACCTACTGAATCAGAAACTGTTGGAAGTGGAGCCCAGCATTCTGTTTAATTAATTACCGTCTCTACTGGTAACTGTGAGAGCCCTGCCTTATATAATAACTGTGTATTCTTCTGTGGCTTTTCTTATAGATTTCTAAAAGAATCGTATCACGGCCTTCAAAGAAATAGATTATTCTTAGCTTATTTTATTACAGAAACTGATCCCGACATAATAAAAGTAAAAATACCAAAGGCAAATTCACGTGTTTTTCCTGAAAACAATAGAACAGAATTGTTCTACTAGGGAAATTATTTCAAACATTTGGGCAAAAAAAATGTTAATATCTTCTGTTATGTAACATACTACATGTAAGTTTCTTTTTGTTTTAGGAACTGGTTGCTTTCATGAAAAGAAGAAATGATTAAGTATGCAAGGTAATTCATATCATAATGACCTCAATTTAGCCATTCCACAGTTTATACATATTCCAAAGCAATATCCATAAGATATATATTTATAACTTTATTCGATAAACAATAAATGATCTTTGTAAAATGAAATGTCACATATACAAAGTGTAGAGTCACCAAAGTAAAAAGCTAGAAACTAAAGGTTAAAGCAAAGGTTAGTAATACTGAATTTTATTATAAATACATTTAAGATTTACAAAACTATGAAATGTATCTAAAGAGGCTTTTGCACAAAATAACAAAATTAAATCTAACATTTACGTGTAAAAAAGAAGTGATTTTCCCAACTTAATTTTCATCCAGAGACACATCTAAAATTAGAAGAAGTACAGGGAAGAGGAGAGAAAAGGAGAAAGACAAAGGGAATTTAGAATCCCAGTCTCAATACTGCCAAGGCACTGTTTATGCTACTACACTCAACAGTTACTGAGTGTCTATAGACGGGATACCATTGAATTAAATGCTTTAGGGTTTAAAATTAGGATGAATACAGCCCTGGCTTTCACAGAGGTCACAATCTACTTACTTTGCAATAAAAGTACACATTTCAAAGTCTTAGAGAGAAAACAGAAATTTCATTTTAACAAATAGAGTTATGACACTGAGCTGCAAGAAACAATTCTATAGACCATCTTGTCAGACCACAAAAAACAGATCTCCAATAAAATAAAATGAAGTTGATGCAGACCTGATACAGATGCATTGTGTCTCCGACATAGTGGGCACTCTGTAAGCATTTGTTAAACCTTGCAATGAATTCTATTATCTTTACTTTTGAAGTGGCAATGTCAGCACCCTAAGTGGCTGTGTTAATACAACCAACAGAAAGGAGTTAGCAAGCAAGAAAAGAAGAACCCACAATTGTCAACTACACTAACAACAAAGAGTTTATGTCATACGAGGTTTTAAGTGACATGGAATAACTCAGTGAGGAATAGCAAGATAGTAAAGGCAATATAATGATAAAACTGTTAACATGAATAATCAGGACAATTTACTGAACTCCCAACAATATGTAAGAAATTCTAGAACATGTTTTAATGTACATTAGAATAAATCAAAAATCTGTAAAATTAGGCTTTTGGCTAGGAATGGGCAGAGAAGACATGTATAAGAAAACAATACAAGAATGGTAAATGGTGAGCTCTACTTCTATGAGGGAAAATGAAGGCTCTAAAGGTCAATATCCACCAAACTGAAGAGATTTCCTTGGCAGGCAGTGTTGGGGTTTTAGGTTTCCTTGGAATCCCTTATTCTGCTATATTTTAAGGATAAACTTGTTACCTCCCCGGTTTCTCTCCCATTTGCCTTTTCTTCACACTTTCCAAACCAAGAATACCAACAAGCTTATGGTGGTAAGCTATATACTTCTAAAAATTACAAAGATAGTTTGGAGAGAGAGAGACAGAGAGATTATCTATAATCTGTTCAAGAAGCAACCATATAAGTGCATGGGGTTGACGGGGGAATTATTCTATACAAGATATCAATCGTTCATCCTAAAAACAAAATTAAAATCTACGTAACGAACTGTAATTGCCACCAAGTTTGCCATCGAAACTGTCGTTTTTAACTGACTCATGCTCACACATCCTAAATGGTTTGCTAAGTGATTTTGCACATATTTTATCTTTAATTTGCATAACAAGCTCTAGTAAAAACTGTTACTCAGAAAGTTTAAATGAGTAAAGGCAAACAGAAGTTGCATGGGGTCAGGACTTGAGTGTAAATATTCAGCATAGTGCTCTTTGAAAAACCAGAGGTGAAAAAGTTGGTCTGTATTTAACGACAGAGAAAGTGTTCTAATGGCAGGAGTAACTATCATCTATGAAGCAAACTATGAAGTGGGAGGTATCCCCGGCCCAGCCGGTGGCTCCTAGGGCCTGTGTGTTATCACATGGGTCTCCGCTCTTTTAGTTAATAGTTTCCACCTGTCAGGACAAAAACCTCAGGTGCACCCACTTTGGGGGCTCTTTAACAGTCATAAGAATGAGGGAGAAAATGCCCCCAAACCTCTCCCACAATCTGTGACCCTCTGCCATATTGTCCTTTGTGGTTCTGCTCTTCTGCATTCCACTCACCAGATCGCTGATGCACCACAGACAGGTGGCTGCTGGCCACCTGTCGCCAATTATCTCTAGACCACTGACCTCCACCCTGCCCAGAGCCAGCGCCGTAGATCACATTACCGACCTCCAGCTCTTCTGCAGGTGTTTGCTCTGTCTGTTCCTTCCTGCAGAGCTTTCTCTCCACCTACCCCTGCTTGTCAATCACTCACGTTTTGGTCAATGAATGAACATTTCTCCCACCTAGTAAACAGTTTTCTAAAGAAGGTCCCCACAGTTGATTTGCTTGGCCCAGGGTGATTATTTCTATAATTCCACTACCCAACTTCCTATGGTGAGGTATGGGAAGTCCTCAGTGGGTGACTTGGACACTGAGAACACAGTCTTTTACCTCCACACTTCCTTACACATCCACACACATACGCACACGCATGCACAAACACACATACACTCCACTTTCTCTTTTACAGAGCACAGCAGTAACAGCAGAGAACCAGACAGGAGGTGCTCAGCTTCTCCAGTTCATATGATAAACTGAATGAATTGCCACCTCTATGACAGGCAAAAGATCCTGAATTTTATTCACTCAGTCAGACTTCTCATTTCTCTCAGGGGCCTAGTCGACAGTCTCTGAATCCCAAAATCCTAGTTTCCATCATTTCTTTAAGCCTAGTCCATCAGAGATAACGACATCCGTCAGAAACCCAAAGGCGGACAGCTTTCAAGCTCTCTGTGTGGGCCTCTGAGCCTCAGATGAAAGCAAACCAGGGAATGGAGCTCCTCACCTCCTTATCCCACAGTATTCTGTGACCATTATGAGGTTTTGTCAGCAAAACACAGATAAGCCCTCTAATGCCACAGTTTTCAAACAGGAAACAACACATTTAATCTCAGATAACAGATACATTCATCTACAACAAACAGATGACAAACCTTATCTATGTCCAATGAAATTTGATATTTTCTATTGATTCTATTTTGTTTTGTTTTGTGTTTGTTTTTGAGACACAGTCTCACTATGTCACCCTCTGTAGAGTGCAGTGGCACCACAGCTCACAGCAATCTCAAAGTCTCAGGCTTAAGCGATTATCTTGCCTCAGCCTCCCAAGTAGTTGGGACTACAGGCACCTGCCACAATACCCAACTATTTTTTTGTAGTTGTCGTTGTTTAGCAGGCCAGGGCTAGGTTCAAATCCACCAACCCCGGTATATGTGGCCGGCACCCTAACCACTGAACTACAGGCACTAAGCCTTGATTCTATTTTTTAATGGTGGTCAAAGTAACTAAAATGACCTATGTGTCACCAATCATATGAATAATTTGAAGAACATTTTCTATCAGGTAGAATTAGGATGATCCCCAATTCTACATGGCTTGAATATTAAGTCTGATCCATCCAGCAAGATACTATATTACACAAATACTATCTTAAACCTTACCGGCCACTCCCAAATATATGATACACCTAAATTTCAAAGTTCAGGATATTCAATTGACTTTCCCACACAGTTAGGAATGATAACTGAGAAAATCAAGTTCAGATGAATCTGAGTGCTACCTCTTCTGTCCAGCTGACACTACATTGTTACTTGTGACTTAAACACCATGACTATGGTATAGTGAAGGCTGCGAGGCGTATCTTTCAGGGGTCATGAACGTTAAAAGCAAGCTTTCTGTGAGGTGGACTTTGTCAATTCAGTGTTTATTTATTATGTGGGCCCAATTTTCCAGATACTGTTATACAAAGAATACTACACTTCCTTATCTCAGAGAGCCTGAAATTGTTAGCTGAACTTGAATTCTGGATGTGATTTGGATAGACAGGCAAAAATAAGGAAGATATTTCAAATTAACAACACAGCATAAGCAAGGAAAAATAGAAGTATATTATACAAGGGCACAGTGTAATAAATGAAGACCAGGGCGGAGGAACACACTCTGATACAGTTGCTATGTGAGATTATGAGCAGTTAGCCAGTCATAAAAGCAGCAACTACATGCCCAGGCGGCACCCTGAAGGACTATATCCTTGACAAGAAAACGATCAGGAAGAAGAATTCATTCAAAGTCACAGTTCTTTTTACGGAAAATCCGCTACAAGATAAAAAAATTATACCTACTGTCAGGACCCCTAATGATCTGGTCTCGGTCACGGCAGGAAGGAACCAGGCGTGACACAGATTAGAAGTACAAGCTTGCGGAGGCGGCCTAACCTTAGTTGCAGGGCAGCCCCAAGCCTCCTCCGCAACGGCTATTTATTAAGGTCATACACAACAGGTGTGGAGAGGGCTGCCTGCTTAAGGATTGCCACGTGCTCTCCTCACGTGTTCTTTCCCCACAACCCTCATGAAGAACTACTAAGCATCCATGTTTAACACATGCTCACTAGTGAGTGACCGACCTTATCTCATTCCGGCACACTGAGTTACTTGGGGGATTGCCCCCAAGTCAGGAGTCTCTAGACTTGCCAGGAGACTGTCCTGTTCTCAGCATTTCCTTTTAATGTGATAAGAATCAGTAACTGTCCTTTGCAAGCATGTTGTCCAGTCCTCTACAACCTACATGATCGTTGAACTTCTCCACTCTCTCCAAGCACTTATTCAAAATACCACGTATAGTTGTTTCAAAGCAAGTCCAAATATTTTTTCCATACTCCTTTCATCAAGAGGTAGAGTATAATTCTCTTCCTCTTGAATAAGGAGTATCTTTGTAAAGCACTTCTAAAGAAAATTTCTAACAAATAGAACAAGAGAAAGAACATTTCTAATATAATAAGAAGGAAGTAAAGATATTTGACCTTGAAGATGATCTATCTACCATCTTTGCCCCTCTCTCTCTCTCTGTCTCTCTCTTTCTCCAAATCTGTTTCTACTTCCAGGCAAAAAGAAGAGCTTAGGTCACAATACTATCTCTACAACCAATACTATGTAACAACACCCCCCCAAAGCTAACAACCTTAGGGAAAAAGAAAGTTGGTGCCAATCGACACATGAGACTGAAAACTTAGTACCCACGGGTAGGGAGGTGCAACACAACTGGCAAAATAAACATTTCCCCAAACATGGAACCCAAGATAAGGAGTTCATTTTGGAAGTTAGTGTAGGAGGTGCAGTGAAGCTAACAGGAATGTAAGGGAGGGAAAGGAAGAAAGCTGTGAACTGTTGTGTTGTTCATGAGCAACTGGACTTTATTCCTACTGAGGAAGAGATAATATGGAACACTCACTTGAAATCGTCTTATGTGGGATAAGGAAGTGGGACATTTCCGTAACTGCCATCCTTCACTGGTTAGAGAGTTCCCCCGAAGAATGAACTCCCCAGAACTGCTGATTTAGCCCATCCATGGGTACAAAGAACATACTTCCAGAACCAGAAAATGTCTCAAGTGTCAAGCAGAGGCACTGGTAGCCACTGGCATTCTTCCTGCAAGTCAAGTTCAGGGTGAACCCAGAGGATGTCAGAGAGGCACAGCGTCTGATTGAGTGAGTGAGAAGCAAAGACACAGTGATGGTTATAAAAGATTCTGGAGAAGATTAACTCTGAAGCAAGAAGAGAGAATGCTGATGGCTGATATGTTACAGTCCCCAAGCTTAGTTCCTGATTCATATTTTAATGCTCAGTATTTCAACTGCCATCTTCCATGAGAAAACTGGACCCGAAAGAGCTCAACTGTTCAAGTTTCCCAGCCACTGAGTCTCCTTCATTAATCCCAGCCTTCTCTTTACTATTACATACTCCCTTACACAGATACCTTTCACTCTAAAAAAAAGAAAAAAAAACAAACAGGGGTTGATATGATCATTTGCCACCAGACAGGGCATAAGCAGACCCTGGAATATGGTTTTAAAAGTTAAGTCAAAATGCATCACCCAGCATGAAAAGGCCTGTGACTCTTGAAAAATACACATTTTTCTTCTAAGGACTCACTTTTTCTCCAATTCACATGTTCTACATTTCTAACTTTTTAACATTTTTATGAATACATAATACTTGCACATACTTATGGGGTACATGTGAAATTTTAATACAAGCATGACAAGTGTAATGAATAAATCAGGGTAATTGGGACATCCATCTCCCTAAAAATTGATCATTTTCTTTCTGTTGGGAAAATTTAAGTTCTGCTTCTGTAAGTATTTGGAGATATGTAATATATTATTGTTAACTACAATCACCCTATTGTGCTACTAAACATGAGATCTTATTCTTTTTCACAGTATTTTTGCACCCATTAACCATCTGTACTATTCATCTGTACTATTTTCTCAGCTTCTAATAGCAATTTACTCTATCTCTGCAACATCTTTTTTTTTATTGGAAAAGAAACTTAATTATCTTTCTGAGCCTGGCTGAGTTAACTAAACATAATGTCCTCTATCTAGTTCTATCCATGTTGCTACAAATGACAGGATTTCATTTTTCCTATGGCTGAATAATATTCCATTGTGTACATGTACCACATTTTCTTTATCCATTTATGGACAATTATGTTGATCTCATATCTTGGCTATTGTGAATAGTCAGTGCTACAATAAACGTGGGAGAGGAGATAGCTCTCCAATATACTGATTTTCCCCTTGTGGATATATATCCGGTGAGATTTCTGAATCATATGGGAGTTCTAGTTTTAGTTTTTTGAGGAAAGTCCATACTATTTTCCAGGTTATGCAATTTCCATTCCTTCCAACAGCATACAACAGTTCCCTCCTATACTCATACAAGTATTCCCCTTTCCCTGCATCCCCTCCAGCATTCATTATTTTTTTGTCTTTTTGACAAAGGATGGCATGAGATCATATATCATTGCGGTTTTGATTTCTCTTTTTCTGATTATTAATGATGTTGAGCATTTTTATTTATACCTTTTGGCCATTTGGATGTCTTCTTTTAAGAAATCTCTATTCAAATATTGTGGCAATTTTTCTGTTTTCTTTTTTCCCACATTTCTTTTTTGTTTGTATATATTTGTGGGGTACAAGTACAATTTTGGTACATGAACATATTGCATTGTGGTGAAGCCAGAGCCTTCAGCGCACACCGCTGAGCATCACACACTGTACCCGACAAGCAACCCCTCGTCATCCATCTCCCTCCCAGACATTCCTACCCGAGTCTCCACTGTCCATCATTCCACACTCTACTTCTATGCATAAGTCAGAACATGGACTATGCATAAGTCAGTCTTTCTGTGTCTGAGTCATTTCACCTATGTCAATGGCCTCCAGTCTATGTACATTACTGCAAAAGACACAACTGCATTCGTTTTTACATCTGACTAGTACTCCGTTATGTATATGTGTCACATTTCCTTTATTCAGTCTTACATTACTGGACATTTTGGTTGATTCCATATCTTTGCTATTGTGAATAGCAATAAACAGACAAGTGGGACTAGATGCCTTCTTCATATATTGATTTTTTTCCTTTGGGTGGATGCCCAAAGTGGGATTGTCAGATCACATGGTAACATGGTAGTTTTATTTTTAGTTCTCCGAGAAATCTCTATGCATTTTCAGTAGAGATTGCACTAATTTACATTCCCACCAACAGTGTCTGAGTTCCCTTTCCTCTGCATCCTCACCAACATCTGTTATTTTATGACTTTTTAATAATAGCTATTTTGGATGGTATAAAATGATATTTCATTGTGATTTTAATTTACATTTCATTGATGATAGTGATGTTGAGCATTTTTTTCATAAGCTTGTTGGCCAGTTGTCTCCTTTTGAAAAATATCTATTTAGATCTTTTTTCCACTTTTTAATCAAAATATTTTTTCCTATTGAATTGTTTGAGCTCCTTACATATTCTGGCTATTAAGTTCTTAGCAGTTGAATAGTTTATAAATGTTTTCTCCCATTTTGTGGGCTATCAGTTCACTTTGTTAATGGTTTTCTTCGCTGTGCAGAAGCTTCATATGATCCCGTTTGTCATTTTTGCTTTGGTTGACTGTATTTTTGAGGTTTTACTCAAGAAGTCTTTGCATAGACAAATGTCCTCAAGTGCTTCCCCAAGTTTTATTCTAGGAGATTCAAGTTGTACACTTACTTTAATCCATTCTTATTTGACTTTTGTATATAGTAAAAGATAATGGTTTAGTTTTATTCTTATGCATATGGTACCCAGTTTTTCCCAGCACCATTTATTAAAAACACTGTCCTTTCACCAATATGAGTTTTTGGTGCCTTTGTTGAAAATGGGCTGACTGTAAATATGTGGGTTCATTTCTGGGTTCTCTATCCTGTTCCACTGATCTATGTGTCTATGTTTATGCCAGTACCATGAAGTATTATTTATCATATTTTACAATATAATTTGAAGTCAAGTAAAATTATCCCTCCAGCCTTGTTTCTTCTGCTCAAGATTGCTTTGGCTATTCTGGGTCTTTCACACTTCCACCCAAGTTGCAGCATTGTTTATTCTATTTCCATGAAGAATGTCTTTGGTATTTTGATGGTTATTTCATTGAATCTGCAGATTGCTTTGGGTAGTGTGAATATTTTAACAATATTAATTTCCCCTATCCATAAGCATGAAATATCTTTTCATTATTTTTGTCCTCTTCAATTTCTTTCATCAATGGTTTATATTTTTCATTGTAGAGATCTATCACTTCTTTGGTTGAGTTTATTTCTGGGCATTTTATTTTATTTTGTATATATTTTAATGTGTTTATTTTATTGGTTTCTTTTTCATATCGTTCACTGTTGGCATATAAAAATGCAATTGATTTATTTTGATTTTGTATCCTAAAACTTTATTGAATTTGTTTATAAATTCTAATAGTTTTTGGTAGACTCTCTGGGTTTTTCTAAGTGTAAGATTAGATTGTCCCAAAACAATGGTAATCTGACTTCTTTCTTTTCATTTTGGACCTTTTTTCTTTCTCTTGTGTAATTGCTCTGTCTTGTACTTCCAGTGCTATATTAAATAAAGATGACACAATTAGGCATCCTTGTCTTTTTTGCCATTCAGTATGACACTGGCTGTGGGTCTGTTGTGTATGGCTATGGTCCCCAAACCCTGGGCTGTAGATGGGTATGGTACCTGCTTGGAACTGGGCCACATCCAGGTGAGCAGCAGGCAAGCAAGTGAATCTTAATCTGTGTTTACAGCCACTCCCCCTCACTCCAATCACCCCCTGAGTTCTGTGTCCTGTCAGATCAGCAGGGGCATTAGATTCTAATAGGAGAATGAGCACTACTGTAAACTACTCATGCAAGGTACCCAAGTTGTGCACTCTTTATAAGAATCTAATCTGAGGTGGAGATTTAATTAATGCACTTGAGACATCCTGAAATCATCTCCCACCCCAACCTGTGGAAAAATTGCCTTTTGTGAAATTCGTCCCTGGTGCCAAGAAGGTTGGGGACCCTGGAATATGGCTTTCATCATGAAATATCAATATATCCTTCTATACCCAGTATGTTGAGAGTTTTTATTATAAAAGGGTGTTGAATTTTGTCAAATGTTTTTTGGCATGTATTAGAATGATCATATATTTTTTGTCCTCCATTCTGTTGACGTGATATATCACATTTATTAATTTGCTTATATTGAACCATCCTTGCCTTCCTGGGATGAACCCCATTTGATTATGATAAATAGTCTTTTTAATGTGTTTTTGAATTGGGTTTGCTAATATTTTATTAGGATTTCTACATCTGTTCATTGGCAATATTGGCCTGTAGTTTTCTTTTCTTGTTGTGTAATAAAATTATTAAGCAACAAGATGAATGTTAGAAAGTATACAAATGAAATTTAAAATTATGCTCCTGAATTACCATTAGGACAATGAGGAATCAAAAAGAAAATTTTAAAAATGTCCTCAAACACAGGAAATTAGAATCACAACCTACTAAAATCTATGGAATACAATAAAAGCAGGGCTGAGATGGAAGTTTATAACAATGAACACTTGCATCACAAAAGAATAAAAGTCAAATAAAAAAAGCCTAACAATGCAGCTAAAGAAATAGAAGATCAGCAAGAGCAAAGCAAACATGAGTTTTAGTAGAAGAAAAGAAATAATTGGAACAGAAATAAATAAAATTGAGACAACAAAAGAAATAAAAGAGCAAAAAATAAATGTTGAATTTTTGAAGAGATAAACAAAATTTATGAACCTTTAGCCAGATTAAGAAAAAAAGAGAGAATCCTCAAATAAACAAAATCTGAAACAAATTAGGAGACATTATAATAACCAACACCATACCGATTTAAAGAATTATCCCAGACTACTATGAGCAACTAATATCACAACAAATTAAAAACCTAATGGAAACAGATAAATTCCTAGACACATACAACCTAGCAAGATCAAACCATGAAGAAATACAATACCTTAATAGACCAATAACAAGCAAGGAGACAGAATCAATAATAAAAAATCTCACCTCAAAGAAAATCCTGGGCGCTGATGGCTTCACTGTTAAATTCCACCAGACATTTAAAAAAGAACTAATACTAATTAGTACTGATAATAATTCTACTCAAACTATTCCAAAAGAGAAATCAAGTAAGAAGGAATACTTCTAACTCATTCTATAAGGCCAGTATTCTACCCTCTTCAAAAAAGTAAAGGTAATAATGTTTTCCACAGAATACTGCTTCTGTGCTTTATATGTACATTAAAGTACATAACATATATTAAGTTATATTAAATAAATATTAAATTTAATATTAAAGTAATAACATATATTAATATATGATATGTATTAAGAGAAAAGCCAGACTTCTCCTGTTAAGTAATAAAGAATGAGGTGGAGTTACTGAATATAGTCATGTATTAGCAATACTCCAAAAAACAAGTCACCTTATACAAGAGGAGCAAAATTTTACTAAATCCAGATACATTATGAACATCCAGAAAACAACCTAAAGAGCTGAAATATCAATATTAACACATCATTTAATCATTTATAATCATTTGTCCAGATACATCATAGACATCTAGCAAACAACCTAGATGCTGATATATCAATATTAACACATCACTTAATTATTTATAGGAGGGCAATATTCTCAGCACTTGATGTTACTAATTGTCTAAAATTATGCCTTCTAGAATAAGAATAAGCCTTTAGTGCTGGAGAAATTCTGCTGGCACAGCATGATTTATTCAGCAACATAGGAAGATTTGAAGTATTAAAACCCTATATTTGAATGGTTATGTTCTTTTCCTAGGCAACAATTATAACTAAGGATAAAAATATGACATGAAAAGATAAAAGATCATATACAAAATAATGAAAAATTTTAAAGTCAATAATATTTTTAAATAAAGTAATACTGTACAACTTTTATTAATGATATCTAATATACTGAGTACATGACTGAAGGAAAATGTAAGAATAAGTCTGATACTATGAGCAATTTTAAAGAGAAAAATGTCATCTAGCTGTTATTTTGATGGTGTTTAAGTTTTCTAGAGACCCATGTAATTTTTTGCATATCTTTCAATCTTCCCCTGAGTGATTCACCATGCCCAAATATTTCCATTTAAACAGCTTCAGAGAAATCACAATCAATCTTGGCCTGCTCATACATTTTTAAATTCAACTTTTGTCAAATTGCTTTATGATTCTGAATTGGACTGATGTCAGTGTGATTTATGTTTCTGCTCCTGGCCTATGATACTTGTATTTACCATAACCAAGCTATCACTGAGGAAAGAGGACCCACAAGGATGGCGCTGATATACTTCCCAAAGTTCCAGTAACAGGAAATCCCAGCACAATCCTTGTCCTTTGCTCTCTGTGACCTCCAAGAAGTTTCATCTTTCAGTGATGGGCACAGACTAGGAGGGGGGACGCGATTGAGATAAATAAGCAGATATAACCTGTGCTTTCCAGGAAGGTAACATCCCCCATAAAGTTCCTTTGAAAAAATTTTCAAAGAATAGTTGAATTAGGAAACCTTTTGAGAATTCTCAACTTGGACCATTGAGTGATATCACAATTCTGCTCAGTTCCCTTTGCTACAGAGAGCCCTTGCGGCTGTCTTAATTTTTCTGGTGAAAGTATTGACATTTTTCTTGTCCCAAGGAGACACAGTTATCAAAGTTTGAAGGAAAAAAATGACTGAGGCAAGCATTGCACTATCAATATTCATATAAAATAAAATTCTTGGCCAACAAACTTGAAGACTTGTATCTCAGATTATTCTAACAGTTTTATAGTTTTTAACAGTCTGCCCTTTTAGAAGCAAGATTGTGATGAGTTCTATTTTCTCCACTTGCGATCTGTCTTCATCACACATATTCTTCAAAATATTGTCACTGCTAAGCGTGGTTTTAATTTTCTTTCTCTTTTTGTTTTTACTTCATTGGTATATGTGGCTTCTATAAACCTAACATGAAAAATAAAGTACAGACCAGACTGTAGGTGTCTATCAAGGATGTCAATATTTTCTTGGACCATCACTAGTGCAATGACAAGCTTCCCAAACTGGCCTTCTGTTTATCTTTGATTTACAAAGCATCTGCTGGAAACATTATCTTGTTAACAGTTACAGCGCAGTTTCTGCAAATTGTCACTGTCACTGTCTCCTAGGAAATCACCAAAAGTTAGTAGCTTGAAGAATATTTTTTAAATGTTGGAGAAGGGTGGCACCTTTGGCTCAGTGAGTAGGGCACCAGCCCCATATACCAAGGGTGGTGGGTTCAAACCCGGCCTCAGCCAAACTGCAACAACAAAAAAAAATAGCCGGGCATTGTGGCGGGCACCTGTAGTGCCACTTACTTGGGAGGATGAGACATGAGAATCACCTAAGTCCAAGAGCTGGAGGTTGCTGTGAGCTGTGACGCCACAGCGCTCTACCCAGGGCAACAAAAGTGAGACTCTGTCTCTACAAAAAAAAATAAAAAATAATAAAATGTTGAAGAAAACAATTTCAAAAAAATTTTGTTTCCATTGAATATCTGCAGAAAACAATATACTGTGATTTTCAAGTGCCAGTTCAGTGCCAGAAAATGTGTTTGTCTAAATGGAACCTGAGGTACAAATTAAGAACATAAACTTTTACATTTTCTCTACACTTAAACTTTTATAAACTATAACCACCAACAACTTTCTGGCCATTTTCTTCTCTCTGTTAGCAACTCTCAAAGAACAGGGCATCCAGAGAGTTCTAAAAGCTTGCCCTGTAGAGATCTTTAATCAAGAGAGCAGACCTCTCTTTGGTAAGTTTATGTGCAATTCTCTAGTAAGAGAGAATATTCTAATCCAATCATAAATTCCTACTCTTACCCCAGAATTTTATAGATCTGAGATGCCAAATTCTAAAGACATGTCTGCGGGTCTTAAAGGATCTCTGGCAACATGAACTTTTGCCAGTAGCCTTTGATATTCTTAATTAATTATTGTGAAAAACGACATACTTTCCTGAAATTGTCAAATAATAATTGTATAGTACTTTAAAAGTAATACTGAATTCTATTAAGAATCAATGGTGAAATTTATTAAAGGTAGAGTATCAATGTCTTTATATAGTGATCAAGAAAATGCCATGAAGGCTATCTGTAACAATACGATCAAAATATTTCTGATTGTATATGAAGCACATTGTGCCCTATGACTGCACCAATGTACACAATTATGATTCAATAAAATTATATAAAAAAAAGAATCAATGGAACTTTTAAAAACTGTACCTATTAAAACTAGGCAAACCTCACTCAAAAACAAAGTGACTCACTTCTCACTCTATCCCCTTCTGCACATGATTCAAATTTGTCTTAGTAAAATGCCACGTTCTTCCTTAGTACTTCTCCCATAACCTTGGCTTCAAGCACCTCACTAGTCTATGGCTCAACAAAACGTGCAGCATTCAGTGAGACGAGGCAGAAGAAAGCAGGTAACAGCTCTGAAGAAGGCGATGATTAATTATAAAGTATACTGTCCATTACATTTGATTTCATGTCATGTAAAGAAGTTTAACTTATTAGCTTTTTCTATGAGAAAGCTTCCTTTGGCCTTTTACAGCTCCTTCAGTGCCCTAGGAGAGAGGAAAAGAAAGCCTTTCATTCCTTTAGGCTGGAGTACAACAGGAGGTGGCGTATTCTCTGATGTCTGCGAAACCTTAGCCTTGGTTAGGAAGATGCTTTTCCAAAAGAGTCAAAGTGCTCGTGCCCTGTGCAATGCTTTTCCTTTGTCATTAAGTCTGACATTTCAGTGCTTTGTTGCAAACTAAAAACCCCTGATAGCACTGGACTTCAGGAGAGGAAATTTTGCCCAATACACAGAACACCCTGTAAACAAATAAAGGACAGGAAGTGACAGTTGTGGACATATGCTTTGCTGCTAATGTTACTTTGTGACAGTTACCAAGCAGCACCAGCTGTTGAGCCAATTTTCATATAGACAAGGACAGCTGTTCAAACTCTGGCTACTAGAGTAGCCTATGAAATGATAATTCAGGGTGGGCTCTAACCAGAAAATCAAGCATATTTGCTTTGTCTACACATAATTCCAAATAAATAAATGGCCTGCTGTAAAAGATGCTATATATGTATTGGCATGATCTGTTTTTTAAAACTCTTTTATTTTCATTTATATAAAACAGTTGTCTATTTTTTGAGACTTTGGAAAAAATAAGAAGTTAACTGATGACTTTATACTGAACCTCAGAGCCAAAGCATTCTATAATAGACATACTCTTATTTGACAATGGAACATTACTTTCTTGGCATTATTAAAATTGCTTAACATTTTGATGCAGTAATCATCTGTTTTCTTTTCTGAATGTATTTATTTTCATTCATTCTTTACATGGTTTTTGTTTCTAGTCCTTATCTTAAACATTGTTATTGTTATTAAATTCTGTGAAGGCAAAAAGTGGAAACCTAATTGACACATGTAAATGTAAAAATAAATAAATAAATAAAAATAAAAGATGCTGTATAAATTCCTAAATTTATATTTTAACCTTCATTTCAAAAAAATTTAAGCATATTCTTTAATTTTTTTTTTTTTTTTAAGACAGAGCCTCACTCTGTTGCCCTGGGTTGAGTGCCATGGTACCATCATAGTTCACAGCAACCTTCAATTGTTGGGCTCAAGTGATCTTCTGCCTCAGCTTCTGAAGTAGCTGGGACTACAGGCACCTGCCACAACACCCAGTTAATTTTTCCTACTTTTAGGAGAGATGGTGTCTTGCTCTTACTCAAGAGTTCTGGTCTCAAACTCCTGAGCTCCAGCAAGCTGCCTGCTTCAACCTCCCAGAATGTGATATTTGCTTTACTTTATAGAAGTGTTGCTATGCTTTTTAGCAGCTTTCAGTGCTCTCTGGTTAGGCCTCCATCTGATTTACTCTTAGATAATTTACTAACCAGAGAATACTGGAAGCCACTAGAAAAACATAGGAATGGTCAGGTAGGGTGGGTGGCAGTGGGATCTAGGTAAACCATCATGATGATCTTGGGTTGGGTGTTTTTCTGGAGGTTGAGGAGAGGTGGCAAGCACAGGCATCTCTTTCTCTATTTTCTCACACCATATTACACCTCTTTGTTCTATTGACAGGGGTTTAAAATTTGGCTGTATTTCTCATAAAAATAGTAGTTGTTACCCTATTTAGGAACTAAATCAGAAATAGGAATTTTACTCTGAAGAAATACTTTGAAATCACCAGTGAAACTGTCATTGTGTTGCCTTTTTGTATATTACTGATATATACACACAAGTATTATAAATGTTTGTCTTATTCTATAATTACATTATGGTCCTATGTAAAATACCCATTTACTGTAACCTAAGCCCATAGTATAACACACATGGAAATATATATCTATCATATATATACTTACTTGAATGTACTGGACAAAAGGTTCCAATAAGCACATTTAAATATCATGTATTCTTCCATATAAATTAAATTATACCTTCCAAGATGGGCTATTTCTGACATATCAGAAAAAGAAACCAATTTGAACTTTTTTGCATCATTTAAAATCCTCCAAGCATAATTTCTTTTTGCATCATTTAAAATCCTCCAAGCATAATTTCTAATCATCAAGTAACTGACAAATGTCACTATATTTTTCAGAAATAAAGTTATGAAATCCTCTGGTACAGTATTAATAAACTCAAGTTTAGACCATAAATGGAATCTGAACATGGACTTCTGTTTTAGTTTTCCAAGAATATTTTTCTAGTTCAGAAAAAGGCTTTTAAATGATTGAACAGAAACAGATAAAAACTTACAAGACTTGGAAAACTTGATTTATTCCATATGTATCATTTCCTCAATTTTAAAAACAAAAAAGAGGAAAAGAGTATCAATCAAAAATAGGCGTAACATCCATAGCTGCGTGTTAATTACAGCTGCTGCACAGATAACTGCCATTCACTTCATTATTTCCCAAACTAAAAAGCTTATTCAAGTCTTTCTCCAAACCACTTATAAAATTCTTTCCATATGCATCATCAAAGATTAAATTTAAATTCCAATAATGAGCTACAACTTCTGTTGCTTCCCAGTTTTCTAAAGGATTTCTTTTTATGCATTCTGTATCAGGCTATTACTTTTTTGTCTCTCTTTGTTGAGACAGAAATAATGATATCCAATCATCAGAAACACACCAGATCTCTGATGTGTATTATTGTTTAAATAAGGGGGAATCAGGCTCAGTGGCCATACTCAGTAATTAGGGCACATACACTGGTACTGGCAGGTTCAAACCCAACATAGGCCTGCTAAACAACAATGGCAACTACAGCAAAAAAATAGCCAGACATCGTGGCAGGTGCCTGTAGTCCCGCTACTGGGGAGGCTGAGGCAAGAGAATCTCTTAAGCCCAAGGGATGGATGTTGCTGTGAGCTGTGATGCCAAGGCACTCTACCAAGGGTGACATAGTGAGACCCTGTCTCAAAAAAAAAGAAATAAGGAGGAGTTACAACAATCCTGTGATCTGTGGGTATTTCAGAGAATGCCAAGTTGAAGGACTAAATACTTTTAGAGCATCCCAACCTAGCTCTTGCCTGCAGTTGACCCCAGATTGAAACTGCTGGATATGACAGAATACTAATACTAGTGATAATGCATAGTTGGAAAAAAAATCACACTTCATAGCAGTAACATCTTCAAGGCTTTTCAGAATACCCTTTGTCAAAATGATTCACTACTTCCAAGAATGCCATTTTTCAAAAATTTTAACAATCACATAAAGGACATGCATGCTGAGAGTGCTGTAAATTAGATAATTTTAACTTTATTTCTCTGTTTTCCTCATTTACATAGCAGATATTATTCCCATTTTAGAAGTTCTTCATAAATGCTAATGTGAGTTTACATAAGAATTGTTCACAGAAATACTTACACACACACACTGTAAAATCGGGCTCATATGAACAGCTTTTCATCTAAAGTAGTGTTGAAACATACTACTGCCAAAATATAAAAGGCACTTACATAAATGCACATACATTAAATTGCTAAGATTTAAAAGGAAATAATGAGTGCTAAGAAGTTTCATTTAAAAATTCAAGTTCATTCCATAAGCCAATAATATTTAATTAACAACAAACACAAATATATATTTTAACTTTTCCTAGAAAATAGCTGTTTTAACCTTTATGGGAATTCATCAGGTCTAAATATATTTTTAACATTTATTCCCTCCAAAATTCATGTTGAAATTTCATTGCCATTATGACGGTGTTGGGAGACCATTAAGAGGTATTTAAGGCTAAGGTGGTTGTGTGACTGGGTTTGTCCCACCTCTCTCTCTCTCTTTCTCTTCCCCCAACCCCTCTCTCTCTAATAGGATGCCTTATGGCTTGTTTATGACCCAGCAAGAAGACTCTTGCCTCCTGCTGGTACTTTGATACTAGACTTCACAGCCTCCAGAACTGTGAGTCAATAAACTTTTGTTCATTATAAATTGCCTAGACTATGGTATTCTGTTTTAACAGCACAGAATAAGCTAAGATAAATTCAAACAATTCAAATAGTTACGCTAAGAAGACTAGGGTCTAAGAGATTGCAAGAAGAAATCAGTGATCAGGGAAAATGGTCCAGAGAATCCCAAAGACAAAAAATGTTAATAAGTATGAATTTTACAACAATGACATTCTGGCAATCTTGCTAACTGGTTTGGGAATTACTTTATCTGCTAGAGAAAGCAAGAGAAGTAGAATACCTCTAAAGTAACATACTTAACAACATGCTTTATCCCATGCTTGTTTCTGACATCTGTTTTCTGGATTGGATTACCAATGTACTATGGATAGAGACCTTAAACAGTGGAAGCCACATGCACTTAATAAAAGCAAAGCAATAAAATGTCACTTTATGCATAATGAAAAAGGAGAAAGTAACATTTTAAAAAATAGTTGGGTAAAAATGACTAATTTCTATTAAGTGTGTTTATTTATAACACATTAGGTGACAAAAAATAGTTTCAAAAGTATTGTCATTCATAATTCTAAAATATATTTCACTTATATCTATTTCACTT
This sequence comes from Arctocebus calabarensis, assembly GCA_963573935.1. Classification (NCBI taxonomy): domain Eukaryota; kingdom Metazoa; phylum Chordata; class Mammalia; order Primates; family Lorisidae; genus Arctocebus; species Arctocebus calabarensis. The sequence continues at coordinate 1,154 of CAUYON010069411.1, read as the reverse complement.
ATTTAGTGTTTTTCTGGTTGGTATGTGCATGTCATCAAATTGCTGAGTGAGATGTTTCATAACACCAGATTTTTGCATCATGAAGATATATTCACAATTTCACTTTGAACTAATAAATAAATAAACCAAATACTCTTACTTATTAAAATTCATTGCAGACTCTTAAACAGTAATTTAGTCATGCTCAAAGACAACAATAAATTATTGTAAAGATTTAAGAACTGAAATTCATATTATTTTTACCCTCCCATGTCACATGTCACTTCTGACACCATTTGTCAGGGCCCAGGACTGGCCAGGTCTCGGGCCCAGCTTAATTAGCTTCCGGATGCAAACTGGTAAGTTACCTTGCTCAGGTTATGGTTTCTCTTAGATGCCTGAGGGCTATCTACTTTAGCAGGAGAGAAAGAGTAAAGCATTCTTCTTAGAAAAATAGACCTTAGTCTTTGGCAGAGCTTGGTAATCTTCAGCAGAGAGATGCTGTGCTTGTGTTCTGCAAGCAGGAGAGGAGACAGAGTCAGAATAAGCGAGTCCAAGATAGAATGCACATGCTCCTCTAGCCTAATATAAGACTGATCTCGTGCTTCTCAACACCACAGGTGTAGAGACTGCCAATTCACCACTGCTCTCATCTCGTGAGCTCTCACACTTGTGAGAGCTCCTCCTCATGCCCTTTCCACCAAGGTGTTCCATTATTGAGCTATACAAGTATTTCTTATAACTCTCACTGTTAGCCATAGGCTCTATGGGCTGCAGCATATCCTGCCTGTTTTATATACAAACAAAGTAATTTTTAATGTGGTAAGGGCAGTTCTTCCTGTTATCTAGCCCTTTTCTTGCTAAGCAAAAGAATATGGTAATTGTCAAAGTTTAGAATTCCAGGTATGGCTCTTTAAATGAGGAAGCCCAATACAGATGTAAACTATTAGCTGCTGCTGCTAGGGAAAAATGATGATTGTAATGTTAATTCCCTTAAAGGTCTTTTTAAACTGAGCAAACAAACTGAGAAAATTTTTGCTGATAGAATTTACTATTTCTTTAGCTGTAGGAACTTTCCTTTGATATTTACTTAACGATGAACAAAAGATAGCACTTTCCTTGCAATCTTTGCAAGCAAGGATTTTTCTCTTGCTATTCCAAAGGCTTTGCTACTC